>JAQGBQ010000004.1:0-99872 GCA_034698485.1 Vertagopus arboreus
TAACTCACTATTGCATATAGTTTTTATAGTTAGGATCGCTGATCCCGCTATCGGGTAGATAGTTAGCTGTGATCTAAAAGTCAACGCTAGTTGACCCAGAAGCAAACAGCCTGACGTTGGCGTGTACTACTAATTGTAAATTACTTGGAATTCAAGACAACAAATAATGAATCAAAATGAATCAATAGAAATAGAATCATTCTCTGCTCTTCAGGAAATGAAAAAAGGAATCGGGCATGGCGAAAACTAATCAGCCATAAATGCTGGTAATTTTTTTCTTTTAAGTCACAGTAAAGTAATCTGTTACTATATATATATTCCTTGACGGTATCGGTACATTAAAATACACAAATACTTAAGTTAGTTCACGATAAGACTTACCTCCTTGAGGGAAGAACTGGGCATAAATATCACGAAATGTATCTTCTTGAACGATACCCGACGGGCATTCGGCCTTAAAACCTCGGTAGATTCTTTTAATCTCACCCTCAGTAAATCTCGTTAGGCGACAAAGGGCTTTAACGCTTTCCGGTCTGTATCTTGGAGGACTTTCGACATCATCCAGGTCAGAGTCTATAAAATGGAATAGAGAAAATTTCATGAACCTTTCAACTCCTTTATTTCATTACTACGTGAACTTTGTCGAGGGAATGCCATGAAAGTACAAAATTGTAATCATCATTAGCACAACAAGCCAAGGTCAATTGGTCAAAAAAGCTAAAACCAGCCTCGGTACGAATGGAAGCTATAAACGAGAGCATGACATCAAGTCGAGTGACAGTATGTTGGTCTACTAGATAATGCTGTTGTCTGCTGTACCCGAAATGCAATAAGAGATCTTTGCTTCGTTACACTCTTGTTTGGTATTGTCTAGACCCTCCATACCACACCAAACAAAACTATCTGACCGACACAACCAACTACTATCAAGCTCTCGAGAAGATATCAGCTAATAAAATTCTACCTGATGGACCGAATACAAGCTTAAAGAACTTGAGATTTTGACCCTAATGCGTTCTAACCTCATGCACAGACGAATCACTAGCAGAACCACAAAGCAAACCAATCACTGACATTTTTAATTATCTTGTAGATATATATAGACAAGCCTAATAGTGAAAGTAGTATTCAACGGATTGGAACTTTTATGGAACAACACGGATCAGAGCCGTAGTATTTTCATGGTACTTGAGAGAACTGGCTTTGCACACTCACTTGACTCATTATTCTGAACATTGAGGGATTCTCTAACACTTTGGGAAATTAATTAGCAACTTTATGGCATTGGGCATCCGATTTTGTTGAGCATAGTGAGGCAGAAAAAGAAGCAAAAGTGGACTTACCCAAAGCAAACTTCACACCCGTCCAAGCCTGTTTCATGAAACTCAAGAACCTTCCGTAAATGGATTTGTGTGGCCGACTGCTTTTATTTTCATGTTGTTGTGATTGTGATGTCTCCTTTCTTGACTTGGATTGCTGTTGCTGCTCGGAGCTGACCATTCCATACATCTCGCCTCATTGATTTCTCCTCCAGACTTCCAACTATTATGTCACAAAGTCCACATGCAAAAGAGAGAAGAATTGTAAGGGGATTCTCAATTGTGGCTTACGGACAGATACACTCTCTATATACTATTCTACTATTCTATGTACATCTTAACCACCAAAGTACATCAGTTTTTCGAGCTGTTCATTTCAAATCAGATCCATGGGCTAAAAAAATCAATATTTCCCCAAACTCTCTACTTTCTCTGCTGTTTCGTACTTCTGCTTATGTGTCGGACAGGGATTGAGTTTTATCATAAACAACTTTGTGTACGATACCAATTTGAACCATTAATTTGGTTTGCATTAGGTCAGCACAGTTGTTAGAGAGTTTGAGTTTGTTCGAGAGTTTGACGCAATCTGAAGTGTTTTGCTTTAAGAGATGCTATAAGATCTTATACCACCCAGAGCTTTTTAATAATCAACGCAGAAAGAAGATAGAGAGAGAAAGGAATCGCTTGCAAAATTAATACTAGTAATTAAATCTCCGCCTTCATCTTATTTCATCTTTGTATTTGATCCTATGCTAATTACACGAATATTCGAAGTGAAATGGTTAATTAGTTGTTGATATCATCTAACAAAAGTAATAGAGCTTCATAAATATAGCCCTCTCTAATGACCTGTGTGTCTTACGCTAGCTAGTATACATAGTTGTGACTTCCTGACGTTGTCAATCCGAGGCAATCAAGTGACTATTCGGAAAATTTGTCTCCGCAAAACAAAAATTTATTGTTGAAACAATCTTGACTTTATTTCCTTTCTCTCTATCTCATTCATATTATATGTCGGATGCAAATGAATGTTGCTTTAATTACGTTAAATTATTACCCAATCAAGACCATTCATAATTGAGAATAAATCCTTCCCATTCGTTTAGAAAATCAAAATTACAAGCTCATCATCATTCTATTCAAGTTACTTCTTTATTTAATGTGTTTGCAATAAAATTACACATCTATCTAGTCCAGTCTATTGGGCTGTGGTTAGTTTTTATCTTCATCTTGAGCATATATAATTTCTAACTAACTTTGCAGGAACAAGTAGATAGGAGTCTACAAAAGTGAGTGAAAGTCTAGATTTTATAAGCATTCGCTATAACTCTGATGACTTTAATGAGATTACATATTAGCTGTGCTACGTAGGTCTAATAATTTAGTATATTATACGTACATGTAAATATTTAATAGATCCTCAAGATTCCGTATTAACCAGAGTACAGTAGTACAAAGTTGCTGGTATATATTGCTTATGTATATTTTATATGCAACAAGTTGCTGTTTCTGAAGATAATTTGTTTATTTCTATATCTAGGGTTTTTTTAGTAGAGAAGTTATTACATTCCTTTTAAAAACATCTTCTGCTGAGCTTAAAGGATGTATAAAAATACACATGTCCTGAAGTGACTACTTCTGTCTAGCTATTCCATTTCTAAGTGAATGTATGAATGTGTAACTTATATATTATTCTGTAAATCTCTGATCTTGAGAGCTTCTGAGTCGGAGAAATCTAAACACGGGGAATAAATAAATGACTAACAGCAAGTCCAGCAGTAATCTAGTCCTTGTACAATGTAGGCCACTTACACTAAGCGATGCAGAAGGGGAAAAAATTGTTCTGCTCTCTCTATAGTCTCTAGTCTCATCTAAATACAACTATTGCTACAAGTTTTTAAGAACGTGGAATAAAAAACGTGTAAGAATAAGAAGAAATAAATTCCGCATCTCCACCCATGTCAAGCAAACCAATTATCTACGAAGTGCATGCGATTTCTGTAATACTCGAAAAGATTGAGACTCCATTTGTGAGAAAGAACTATAAATCCATGAATACTTTATTTTCACTTATCTGTTGAGTATCATTAGTGTCGCTTGTAAGTTTTTTGCTTGTCTCTTCTGGAGGAGAGGGTATTGTAGATCCGTAAAACAACTATTTATTTACGTGAACGAAATATGAACAGCTTGTCATATTTGGCTTTGAACTGCTGAATGATGTGATAATATCAACACAGTTTGCTACATTATAAGAGACTCAAAAGGGCTTTATTTGGCTAGACTGATAATGCGTGGAAGTGGAAATATTTCATGAACAGGAACTCCCTTACTTCCTTTTACTTTTAGAAAGGATTTTAAGTTTTCACCTTGTGGATAGAATCATACATTGTAGACACTTACATTTGTAGATGTATTACAGGCTATACAAGGACAAATATAAACCTAAATAATATCCTAGTAGTGTATATAGAAAGGCACAATTTTAGTCCAATTTTCGAGCTTACCTTTCGATTTAATCCCCAGATTTGGTTTGAACATACAGAAGGCTTTTAGTTTTTGAAGGACTTTATTTTCAAAATACTGTTTGATTTAGCAATCGGACAGTATTATATTTATTAATAAAGGTTAGTTCAATATTTGGGAATATTTGCATATGAAGCTCGGATCATTCTCAGAACTTTGGAAATCTCTGATTCCTGTGGGATGTAAACCCCATCATCACCAACCCTCAACAATTATTAACTTTGCTAGTAAAGGGAAAGTTACTTTATTTTTTTGCTTTCAATACTGAATATGAGCTGATTTGTTCCCAAAATTACCTTTTGGTCGATGTTCCTAAATGGTATTTACCACACTGTGAAGTGGGTGGGAAATAGGTGATATTTTTGCTAAAATACTGAAAAACAGCTGAACCGAAAGTTTAGTGCTGGCGGATTTATAAATTGTTTAATTCAATTAAAACAGTTGAAAAATGGCTTTTAATCCAATGTTATTTTTAAAGCAGACAAATTTACAAAAAAATAAATTTAATGGCTAATGCTTTACCAGATATTTCACAGTATTTCCCATATGTCCTGGTATTTACCGATATTTTCACGGTGAATCTTGATATAGCTTTTGAAAGTGGGAATTTGATAACGCTGCTTTTGATTCTAGGAAGAAGCTGTGGGTTTATCCAATTCTTAATTAAAACACTCAAAAGCTTAGTCTTACACAAGCCTTTAATAATTTGGATATTCTAAAAAGTCGGACAGTAAATTGGGATGTTGCAAAAGTTTATCTGTGTTTCTCACCTCCATCCCCACAAAACTTTGTTAACTTTTTCTTTCGGATTTGTTCAGGCTTATAAATATCTACATATCGAGAATGGAATTTGTACATAGGAAAAAGCGAAAGGTTGTCTACATTGTCATCTCTTTTAATTAAACTAACTTTATAAACACTATTACCATTTCTAGGAACTTTCTCCCCTTGTTTTCCTTTGTAAAGCAACTATGATAACTACACAAAGAGTACCTTTGCTGTCTCTACAAAAGAATAGAATCCGGAGTTTAATATACATATAAATGTAAATCTTTAAAGATTGTTGGCCCAATTGAAAGCAATGTAAACGACAAACAGTCAACAGTTTCTATTTTTAAAACGATTAAACATGCAGATATATATGGTATGAATAAAATAATAAAACCTTGAAAATAGCCCTGTTTCAAATTAAATACATGTACATATAATAAGAAATTAAAAATTCGTCATTAGGTAGACCTTTGATGACTTTCATAGTGTTCTACAATGGTAAAATAAATTTAAACTATATTATGCTTAACCCAAAATATACTAATCTCTTCTTTTTAGTTTGATAGAAGCGTATCGTATTAGTGACTATATTGCCAAGCCATATTTCCTAATAGAATGCGCTAATGCCGCGCCGCGGCTCTATCGAAGCAAATCAACTAAAAATGAAATACTGTCATTTTGTGTATTTAAATAAGCTATCATTAAATTATATAAATTATCAATAGTAGCTAATTTGATTATAAAAGTAGACGCGAATTAGCTTTTCAATACTGACAAACATGACTTTTCACTTCTAGTATAGGTAAAACGGTTTGCATGGCTGATCATTTTAAATTTGTTATAATTTTGTCTCGCTTTGACGAAAACAAAATCTTTAAATCGTAAATGCCTAGGGTAATAATCCTAAGTCTAAGTGTCTAAGGATTATTTTAAAATAATCAATAAGATGAAAAATATGACTCAATTACTTATAACGAACCACTAATGTCTATAATCCTCCACACCCACTGACATAAAAGAGTAATCACAAAGAGTTGTTCTTTCAAATAAAAAAATAAATAAACAAATTCAGTTTTTCCCAATATTTTGTAATTTTTTGAAAAATGGCAATAATATGCAAAAAATTGAAAACCAATAAATTGTTGAAATTATGAGTATTTTTGTATTTGAGAAATTTTATATGAAAGAACAACTCTTTGTGATTACAAAATTGCTAAAAATTTTGAAAATTGAACCTACATTCGATTTTTGGTGAGCGATAAAAAATTAGAATTTGCCCGATTTTTTAATTTTGTGAATTTTGTTTAACATGGTAATGTGAATTAGGGCCGCTAATATTTTCCATATAAGGTTTTTATAAGTAGCAGAGTTTTACACAAGCTAAAAATCGGCTAAAAACAATTCCTGAAATGTCCTTCCCTTACCTTGCTTGTCAGTACCACATCATATGGTCGAATTTTATTTTCAATGGCAAACAGTTTAGATAGTGGTTCAATGGACTTGAAGGGAACATAAAATTACATTTACAATAACATTTTTTAAATCTGTTTAAGGCTCAGGTCAGTGGCACTTGTCTAATGATAAAACATTTATTCTTGTCTAGACTCGGAGTAGCTTTTTTAGAAAAGACTAGATACTGCATGTGAAACTTTACATTAATATGAAATTCTGCCAGACTTCCGTATCTCATCGATATAGATAATATTTTGTTGAAAAGGATAGGAGGAATCAATTAAAAGCAGTAAAGATGGTTATATCGGTTGAGGAAACAAGGAAGAGTTGTCATTTTAGATTTATGTCCAGACTTTGCCCTTAGATGGAAAGTGAACTGATTGAATTTCATACAAGTCTAACTACAACATCTCAAGCACGTATTGCTCCATAGACAGCAAACAGTTATTCTCAGATAGGACTTTAGGTGTATAGCCGAAAGTAAAAACATGTGCAATCTACCTCTCTTTTAACCGATATGACGGAAAACTTGGTTTCTCCTTGCAACATGCTTTCACCGTCCAGTTGAAAGAGATTAGGATAACCAAATAAAATATCAATGTAGGCCAGGAGCACTAGTTCTATCTAGACCATCTGACGTATTTCAGGAAAAGAGAGAGAGAGCATCAAAGAACGAATGACATGTCTCAGAAATACGAGGGTCTCCTCTAGTCCTAGTAGATTTAACGATGAAGACAAAAATCTTGAAACTCATCGTCAAAGTAAAATACCACAAAAATGGGACTGGACAGTTTTTAAAGAGCAAATCTATTTAGTAATAGTTATTTTTAGCCTACACGTTCTAGGTACATTAGATCATTCCAGAACAGGAAATTGAGCCACAATTAATGAGAAGGAAGCCCTAAGCATTGCATGAAAGCAGACCACTCTATTACGAATTGATTTTGACAGCAGTAGGTCAAACTTAACCAATATAATTATTACAGCTACAACTTGGCAGGCAAATGTCTATGGATATAATTTGATATGAAGGGAATAAAGAAGGATGCAAAAAGAAGAAGAGAGGAACATATAGAGTGAGGGTTTTATAATTTCAAGGACTCGAAAGTTGACCACACGAGCTATGAGCAGAGAATGACATTGAATCCTTAAAAGGGTTAGTTTTAAGTAAATAACTCTAGTCTCACGGGTGGGACATTATTGAAGTTTATATAAAATTGTTATAGTAAATGTGGAGAGATTGGATGACGATAATTGTAAAACTGGCTCTCCCTTTAGGACATATGATTCCTTTTACAGAGATGCTGACACTGGAGAACTTTCCCCGGAGATGAAGAGACGAGGATTGGCTTCTTGCATGTTTTCCAACAAGGAGCCCACAGGAGAATATGTATCTTTATCTTCGCCTGACTTGTGGCATATTGAGTAAGTTACGTTTCCTCACTCTTTTCTACATCATAACATTATGATGGAAAGCAGTGCCGAGACTCATGATACTCATGTCATGAGGATATCCATCTATGAGTAACCTCTGACGTGTACGAATATGCTTACAAATCTATACATCTTAAAAATAAAAAAATCAAATGCAATTTTTATTTTAACAGATTCAAAAGATACAAGGAGGAAGTGAGAAAGTGAGAAAGTCTTTCTTATAGAGTTCATATGCTGTAGTAAAGTATGGAAAAATAATAGGGAAAATGAACCAAATGTAGTTAGAGTAGCCCTATTAAATAATGCATACGTAGAACCCAATGGTGCAGTCTGAGGTACTGTCTACATATTGTAACTTGAAGATCTTATATGTTTTTCACCTTGACTGAAACGAAGGGTTCATTGATCAAAAACCGTCTCTGACAAGAATTACAAAGGAAATTGGTTACACAAAGAGAAAGGAACCAATCAGGAGTTTGACTTTGATATCCATATCAGTTTCACAAGGAAATGAAGTAAGGGGTCTCAGTTATTTTAACATTTACCTTCCGCCTAGGCTTTAAACTCAATAATACCTTCTTCATTCTTTCATATATAATGTGTATAAATAACCACAGGGCTTTTCAAAAAGGTTTCCAATTGTAAAGGATGAATTCTCCTCTTCTTTGCTGTCCTTTGTTGAGGTCGAGGTGAACTACAGTTTTCTAGGATTCCCCTCTTGTACTCAAGTAATTAATTGAGGTGAAAGTCATGCAGAGAAAATTCGAATGCCTACAATAAGTCTTTAGCCGTTTATCTATCTTCTATAATTTAATTTCCAGACCTATGAGCTCTGAGGTTGTTTCAGAGATTCAAATTTCGTCATAGAATTTCTCAAAGCTGGGACACACAAATTACGTTTCGGTTAACCGTTAACATGATTGATGAAATAAAAATAAGCGATACATATACATATATGGACAAATCACATCTGTGATTTCGTTTACCAACTCACATTATAGATTTATAATTATTGCATTTATATAAATCACCCTGTCATGACCATTTCTAGACACTTTTGAGACACTTCCGACTCCAGACTTTTACGTACTCTTGGTATATGCTAAGATTCAAGAGATGTGACTTTTTAAATGGCAGAACAAAAGGAAATCAGAATAGCATTGTGTGCAAAATCTGTGAATTTAATCTGGATACTCGCTGGCGAAGGAAGTGGATTTCTGAGTAAATGATGCAGAAAGGGGCTAATGTATGTTTTTATACGTGATACTTTTCTGACCTGTATTTCCTATCTTGATAAAAGAGATTATAAGATGGCTGGAGAAATTTATAAAAAACCTGTAAGTTCTAACACTAGACAATTCGTTTTGTAATCGGAAGCCTGGTTAACAAATAAACGGTGTGAGTGAAGGGTTTAAATTGAGAATTATATTTTAAATAATGTATTACATATACATATACTAGGGACAAAATCATCTTTATGACACACAACTAGGAGTACGTTAGCTTATAATGCAAAGATACATTTAATATAATAATGATAATTTGAGCTTACCCAATATCAGAGAAATTATGGATATTTTGAGATTGTGGAATACAATTTCAGTTGTCAAACTTATGGAGTTATAAATTTGTCACTTGTTATGAACGATGTTGTTAACTGTGTGAAGAGGTTGAATGAGATGCAAATTCTCTGGTCGGCTTTTAGACGGCGATTATGTATAGCAAATGCTGTGTTGCTGAGTATATGAAATTTTTTACAAATCTCGTCATTAGAAGGGACAGGACGTGGGAATGTATATTCGTAATAAAATCCTTTCACTGAGCAGTCAAAACATTAAAACAGTATTCAAATGCTTTCATGATTTTTCCTTCTCATAGGCTATTAGAATGATTAAATAAGAGCTCAAGTGCGAAAAACATTTCGAGAGCTTAGAATCCAACCTAAATGTTTACTCAAGTTAAAATAAAGGTAAGCTCGTCGTTAGATTTTGATTCAAGTCATTCATTTTAACTTTAACAGCCTTCGTTTGATGGCCAAGAGGCAATAATTTTATTTTGCTTAATGTTTGCTGGAAATATCTATGTAAAGTAATGTGCTCTGATACTTCCTGGATTTTCTGCTATAAAATCTATGAACAATTGTTAGTGCCCATCTTCTTCTTGCTTGCCACCACTACTACGGATTCTCATTAAGTGTAGGTGAAACGAGTCCATGAACGTAATAGTTGTCTGTCACCTCACTATCATCTCTTAAGGTTTTGATTGAGCAATAAACGACCTCGACGCGAATCGAATTCTCACATGCACTGTTCTTGCAAAAGATCTGTAATGTACTAAATGTACGACTATTCGCTTTTGCTTTAAGTAGCAATCCACTCAAAACGTTAGCACGGGCAAACACAGTATGTTGCAAACAGTTGGAAAGAGCGGTTTCAAGAGTTTAAAACAGTTAGTTTTTACAGATTGATAAGAGTAAGTCAGGTTGATTTTTGGGGTGATGGAAGTAGTTCCTTGTGTGACACGTAGTAAATTAATACCGAAGGCAGTTGCAATAAAGAGATGAGCTACACTAAAAACGTGATGAGTCCGAGAGAAGGGACAAATGGCAACTAACTGTTGGAGAGTAAAGTTTCCAAAAATTTGATTCCGAGAGATGTTACATGGCAGAAGTAGTAGTAGAACACGACGTACGTACTATGGCCGGATGGTTCGGATGGTGCGTGCACTGAAGGACGGATGACTCCATTGGGTTGACGAAATCGAGAGTCTCACTTTCTCTCCGGTCTTTCTCCTCTAGCCCTGTGTATCACCATACTGACTAAACCACTCTAGTTTTGCCAACTTGTATTTCTTCATTCCTCTTATCTTTAATGAGTTTAATGTGCACAAGCCACTTTTAGAGCCAGCTCTCTATCTCAACTCTGAACATATGGTTTTGGCATTTTGCTCCAATTAAGTAAATTAGAGATTATATTATTATAACAATAACCCTTTTGCCCTATAGACTTATCAATCTTTTAGACCTTATTTCTCTCGTCCATATGGCCACAGCCTTGAGTGTGATATGAGTTGAGATTTAGGATTCAATGATAACACTACTCTTGCTGACTTTGTTCGCCTAACCTATGTAAAAAGCCTTCTCCATACCTTGACCATGAAACTTGACTATATTGCAAAGTATTGGCAAAATTAATAATCCATTAAATAACGTCCCATGTATTTAAACACACATTTAAGGTATCTATGACAATAGTTCTTTCTAAACAAACGATCGTCATAGAGACTCTCACACACACGGGAGAAATCGCTTTGTATTTATAAGGCTTACCACTATAGCCATTACACTACAGCTCTCTACATCAGCCAAACAATTATGGTAGAAAGGATTTAGGAAAATACTATTTTTTTTGTAGAACAGCGAGGTCATGGAATAATAAACAGATGTAAGGACACAAGTAAAGTATCCATCGTTTGGCAATTTATACCCCATAAAAGTGGATTAGCAACACTCGAACCTTTCCTGAATAATATTCCATATTGTAAACAATGCTCGCTGCTGCATGGCTAAAACCAAACCTTTTATATTACAGCACCTAATCCGAGTGTTACTATTGCACTATCAATCAGGATATGTCGGTAGCTATCCAGCTTATGTTTACGACTAGACCTGAGAGGCACTTGCGAGGTTAGATGATCATCTCCCTATCGCTGTTGTTCCCATCGTTAGTATTTCGAAGAAAAAAACAGAGATTCGTTTATGCACATTTTTGATAGGGTGCAAGATGTTAAATAATATCATTCTCTTTGTTTAGTTAAAATTTAAAATAATTAATGTCCACATCAAGTTCGATAGTGGTTAAGGCATTGCACTTTTTTTCTGATTTTGTATGAGCAGTACAGATACAATCAGAATGCCAATATCTTGATAGTTACAAAAAAATTCGCACATGTAATGAAAGTAACGTAATGATAAATCAGCATTTCTTCAAGAGCACTTGTCGCTTTTTTCTGCACTTTTCATAGCCTCCTAAGTCGAGTGTCATGCATTTCCCAATATTATTTGCCGACTTGACAAAGTAATTTGAGACCAAGGCTTATTACACAATTTTCTATATCTGAAATAACAAAATCTCCGATATAACCCTGAATTTCTGAATTGAACTTGAGATTTTCCTTTATCAAAGATGATTCATCTACTCAATTGTAATGAGCAGTATTTTTGTAGGTGTTTTATATGAATGGAATTGACTCTTTTTCTGATCATGAAAATGGAAAAGTAGTTACATAAGAGGCCGTTTTTTGAGATTAGGGTGAAAGTAATTATGTGTGTGGACAGGGAATTATACGTAAACCATGTTACATAAATTGAGTCTTAGTCATAATTTGGTATTCTAAACCCGTTACAGACATATTGGTTAAATTTGTGGAAGAGAGGATGAGACAGGAATGAGAAAATTGGTCGTTTATTAAGCCACAGGGCAGCAACTGGATGCCTAATGAAAGGGTTAGACCACAATCCTCTCGTCGTCTTGAACAGTAACTAAACTGTCGAAGATCTTAGAACAGACAGCCAAAAATTTACTATCCCTTGTTGAGGAATTGTATGATTAAAACTCTACACGATTTTCTCAGTTACATCGCGTCAATTTCATGTCGTACACTGTCCCAAGAGTACACAGAACACGGCAATTGGATTCGAGCGATTTTCACTCGTCGAGATCGTACAGAGAGTACTGCATGCTATTTGCAAATTGCAATGCTATATTCTTAATATAGAATGACAAATTATTGCCCTCCAACTTTCTCTCTCCTATCGCCTAAAGGCTTTTAAGCTCAAAATATGACTCTGGTGTAGCCAAATTTTGCTCATTTGGAAAGCGAATAGCTCATTCAGCCGGGCTCTAAATCGTATTAATACTAGTCTCTCTTCCATTTGACAATTTTTGGGCGATGGAGATTTCAGAAAAGGGCAATCACTATGAAATCTGTCAAGTAACTGTTCCTTTGGTAAATGCAGCAACTGAATACTTTCAGTCCTTCTTTCCAATCTACTCCCTAATTGTGTATCCATCTGTCGTACCACGGGTTAAAAGTAAGCAGACATGTCTTTTATACTGTGCACTTCAACAACAAATCTTTTTTTGGAAATACTCCTCTGTGAATAGGAATAGATCAGAAAATCAATGCAAGGATATTTTTACAAGCTAGAAATGCTATCAAATGTTGAATTAGAGTGTTGACACTGACTGACGGAAAATGAACAAGTCTTAATGCGCTGGTCGTTCTGGAAAATGTAATTGTGATCTTCATATGAGTTGTAATAAAAGTAATGAATATGCCATTTAATCTTCAAATCACATCTTCTTAATCTGTTGGCTTTGTTACAATGTCATGAACACAGTTTCTTGTCGACTTTGTCTCCCTTTCAGGGATTATTCCATTTATTCTCTGATACGACAAAGATATGAAAGCAAGTTTTACGAATTGAATAGAGAGTCTTAATCCATTTCGTCCCTTGGGTTCCTCTTTAGTCGAGGACGAGTGTTCTATACGAAAAGAAGCCTCTTCAAAAATCTGCAACTTTACAACATTTTCTAAGATTTGAGCAGTCCTCAACTCGTGTTGGCAAGTTGCTGATCCGCATAAAATTCCAAGAGGTTCTCTAAGATTTAGGTCGGTGAAAGTGAAAGCATCTGTCAGTCTAAGAGTCAGTCTCAAACAGATAATAAAATCGTATATTAGAAAGCTTTCTGACGCACGTCCCCTCGGAACGACAACGACAACCTCAGCCGGAGTATTTCAACATTTCCAAAAGATCTCGCTCTCCACCCTTTCCCTAGTCGTCGGTTTGGTTTGATTATGTAATTGAATTGTCTTGAGAGAGAAAGAGATGGATGAACTCCTTTTAAGATATGATCATCCAAAATCTTTGCCGTTATGTTAGATCCGACAGGTAAACAAAAATTCTTTGGCATAGACATGAGATTTATTAATGGCTCCACAAGCTATGTACCTAATAATCCTACAGTCTTAACCGTTAATAGATTTTAATGCCGAAATCAGAAATATATAATAACTACAGTAAAACATTTAGCAATCATCAAATTATTTATAATTAGGCACTGCAATTGTATAATTAATAATCAATACTTAAGTTAAATCGAATGTATTTTATGGCACTAATATTTATTTTTCATGCACTATTTTACTTGGTTACCCCAGCAGGGGACACTTTTTAATGGCCAAAGAAAATCATCAGTCTTATTAAGCAGCGATTTCCGCAGTATCCTTCCTAGGCTCAACACTCGCCGAGCGGGTTGTGTTTTCTAAGCCGGATTCAGTTGACACGAGCCCATTTTTCAAGATAATGTTGCCATACAGGGCCGTCTCCCTAAAACACATACGATAGGTATATTTTTAATTACTCAATTAATACCGATCTCTAACGTTATATTAAAATTGTACTCACCCTGTTTGAACAACTACGAATGCTTTCCTAGCCCTCTCGTAAAATTTAAATCTCTCCAAATAGGTAAATGGATGAGGTTTGTCTGAAGTATTGTTTTTCTCAAGAATTTCCGAATATACATCCCAAACGCTAACTTTCATTCCCCGACGACGATCTTGTTCAGCCATCTCCATCAAAGTCACCTATTAATTCAAAGTAAAAAGTATGAAATTGAAAGCAAGTTTAAAAAAATATATACACTCAAATAAGGAAGGAGTAGTGTTACTGTAAATGTAATAAAAAATATAAATGCTACCAACCGGAGAATAAACGTAAGAATCAAGTTCAATCAGATGAAGAATAGCATCCAAAAGAGCAGGTATTCCCACACCATCGGCTCTAAGAACAATTGCTCCCTCGTTCCCGATCGAATGAGCAGGAAAATGAGCATCAGCCAAAACTGTGGAAAGAAAACAATAATACTGCAATAACGTTCATTGTACTGCCTGATATATTACACATTTATAAGATACTTATTATTATGGAACGTGGTTAGTTGTAACATTTTTGTGTCTGTGGGAAAGAATAGGACCATTTCAGTGGGGCAGTAAGAGGATGGAATGCAAGAATGGAATTTTTGGAGATGAGGAAACACAAGAATAAAAGAAGGTGTGGGCATTGATGAAGTTCATGTTTCTGAACACATCAAAACTGTCGCGAGATAATAAAACAGTTGTTTTTAGGGAATACATATCTATAAGATTTTGCTCATGCCGCGTTTGACAAAGACGTTTTGGAGGAAAAAGATTTGAGTCGGTAGAGAAGAAAATTAAGGAGGTTTGACTTTCGATTGCTTTGTAAGAGCACAGCACGGGGTCAAGTGGAGCCTTAAATCATTCCAGCCGACCTAGAGCAAATAGTATTATCGCCTTCCTCTGGTGTGGGTCACAATGAGAATGGACCTTTCATAAAATTACAATGATCTTTTCCAACTCCGTCCACCTCCATCCAGGCTCTCAGAAACCGATCTCGTGTTATACCATAATACACACGTTAATACACATAATATTTCTCTCCTCATTATTTGCAAACTCACAATGAGCCACACTAACTAAATTACTACTTTTGTGACAATAGATTTCCACACTCCTCTCTCATTTTTAACATTCGTTTCTTCATTTACACTCATGGACTCTGTTTTCTTCTTAATAACATCTCGAGGAAAACTTTTCATTTCGCTATTGGATCCTCTAATGAAATATCCAGGCTTATTACATTCTAGTTCTGCATTCCTTTAACTAATTGTAAGATCAAACAGGTGAAGATCAATAAAAAAAACAAGCATTTAATTATTCCATAATGACTGTATCAACGAAACCTATACAAGCATTTGCTATCTTTTTAGTGCAAATACTAAAAGAAAATAAAATTTTTATATCTCAATATAATATGTTTGATTTAATCAGTTCACTCTACATAAAGGTTCAAAAGCCTTACTAACGTTAAATATTTTCCCTTAAGGTAATAATAATGCATAGAATAAATACAGAGAAATAAAATTATTTGGGGCCGAAAATTCAATGCAAGTAGAAATGCGAGAAGAATCTTAATTTTTTATTTGCTTTTTCATTCATCGTTTCTATCTCTCCTGTTGGTCCGGTCGACAGTTTCATTACATAAGGAAGGAAAAATTGATAACCCTCTTTTTACAGCGTAAAAAAATTCTCAAAACAACCGTTTCTTCTTTATTAGATCTATCGCTCAATTGAAATGGCATGAAGGGTGACCATTCATTTTTTATACTTAAAACCCATTCTATGGTTTCCTAAAGAACGGTTCATAAAAAACCAGAGCTAACATATACTATTGGATAAGACACGTGTCCCTTTAATGATCCACAATAATCCTTGTTCAATAAATGCTTCCTAAATACTCATCATCAAACAGATCACGAAAAAAATGCCGAATTGAATCAAACAGGTGACATAACTGTAAAACTACATCGGCTCTTTTAGTCTTGTTAATGAACTGATGCGATTAAATTATTCCTTTTTAAATAAAAGAGAATAATGCGACATTAGAAATTCGTTAACTTTTCAGAGTGAATTTAACGTTCCGATTTCCTGTCACCTGAGTAAAACTTTTTTTTAAAATGAATCTTTTACACCACCGTTTCAAAGGCCTCCCACGAACGATACATTTAAGAGAAATTTTGGACAGGAGATCCGTTAGTATGAATGATTGTCTTCTTTTGGAAGTATGCAAAAAACGATCCTTCTCAATAATACGCCATAAAAATAAACATTAATGAAAAGTTTGACAAAGATCTTTTTTTCTATTTGATTCATACTTGAACTCTTTCAAGTGCCTAGGCATCAGCAGGGCATGAGGACACTAAAAAGGGTAAGCAATCAGATACAGGTTTTTCTGACCCTTTGGTGCAAAAAATGACTTTTAACAATATTCTTTAAGAAGAAGAAATTCAATAATGTCTACCTTTGAAATTCAAGTTTACCTTAAATGAGGCAATTCCAGCCCAAAATCCTTTTGCCTAACCCTTTTCCACAAATCACTTTACACAGTCCAAGTACCTTCGACCTATTAAACTTGTTATTGTTCATTTTTTAAACTTCCAACTTTCCCGTTCAATCATTTCAAAGTTATAAAATCAGAGTATGAGAGATTATTGTAGTTAGGAACAGTTAACTTATTTATTACATGACCATCAAGATTCCATAAAAAACGATTCGTAATAATATATATTGCGTCTTATTCGGACAGGTCAGACCCCACTGTAGTCCGCTAGCTACCATAACAAGTCTAATAAATTCATTTTTACAATTCCTACCTCTTCTGCTCTCTAAATGAATAAATATTTAATAATTTTTTTTACAGGAATCTTCCTATATTTACATGCTATGAACAGTGTTTTGGGTTGACGGCATGGTATTTTAGAGAGTCTACATGATGAAGAAGAGTCCAAATAACCGCTTAATGCATAAATTAATTAGCAGAAGAAGAAAAAGAAGGGAATAGCATGAACAAAAAAGGAGGTCTTTGTTTCTCAAATATTCATACATAGGAAGACTAAAGCTAAATTTCCAGGAATAGTGATGAGGCATGTTAACAGGATAATGCAAACCTTTGGGCTTCTCTTATTGCCTCTGTCCATTTTTATCCCGTCATTCGTCGTCATCCTTATTATTGTTTACCTGCAACACGATCGGACTTTTCTACTGATTTCTTCACTTACCAATGAATCTATCAACAACTTCCCAAACAAAACTGCCACTCACCCAACTCACTCTTATACCTTCCCATCTACTAACATTGTATTGTTTTATAGGAGAAGTAGAAGAACAAGATTCCTGTTTTATCAAACCTCAAGGGTTCATCGTTCCTCAAAATTCTTTCTCAAAGCTCATTCTCAATACCCCAGTGTTAAATCAATCTTCCCGAGTTATGATATATATGAGAGGTCAATCGATTTGTGAATCCGGATGAAAAGTTGAAATCTCAATTCTATATAGGAATCTAGTAGTTGACAGGTGTACAATAATATAAAGTTGGGAAGATTGCCGTGATGGCGATCTTGTAAGTAAGTAATCATAATATAATACATGTGTGTATGATGAGTTGCATCTGCATGGAAATGGACAGAGAGGTGCCGTCCGATCAATCAAAATGTGCATTATGCAATTTCAATGAAAGAGGCGGATGTTTCGGAGAAGAGTCTCTGTATCCGGATCCCATTTTCAATGGAGCGGTTTAATCGAGAGAAAAAAGCTTATGCCCGTGTGATTGAATCAGCTTGTTAAAAAAACGTATCCGTATTGTTGTTCATCCGTTACTTCTAACTTTCTTCTACTCAAGCCAACCTATGCCGATTTGCCAAATATTTCTCTCAAACAAACAATAATCCTGTTGATGTTAATTCTGTTGTCGTTTTGTGTTCTGCTAACATGTTCGATTACTAGAAGATACTATTTATGGTTTTTATCTATTCACAAACTTTCTGAGATCCAACAAACCAATAAATTTTCATCGATTTGAAAGCTACCTATAGCAGACTACAACGGTAACTTTTCAATAGAGATAAATAATCTGCTATCGTAGCAAGATCATAATTGATTATGAATAATGCTTCTGAAGCGGTCATTATATAAGATATAGAATTATTGGCTACTTGTAATTCACTCCCCAGCTAACCAACCAATAATCTAGTATAAAGTTCGATGCACGAAATGCCGTTAAGAAGATAAACACTAGAAACGAGAAGAACAAAAAAAATAGTAAAATAATGCCGTGCAAATTTTGATGGACTCATTTCGTAACGGCTCGGGTAAGCATCATAGTGAAAAATTAATGAACTTGGACCTGACGAGTGTTGTCGGCCATAAAAATGAGAAAGTGTCTAATACCTTACAATGTTCGGGGAAAATCTATACGGTCAACAATGACAATTTTGTCAAGTTTGATATTTTCACCGAAAAATATGGAAAATTTGATGTAGGTGTGTAGGATATGTGACTTTTTATCCACCGTCGTGTCTACTCCTTATTCAAGTTCCAGTCATAGCAGGTATAGTTTACATGCTTGTTATGCTATAATCAAATAATGGAATGATAGCCCTAGAGAGAATAAAAAAAACTGTACATCAATATCTACATAAAATCTAATGAGAATGGTTTCGATCCAGGCTGGCAGGTAAAGGCTGAATGGATTCTCAGACAAAATTCTCGGAAAAGCAGTTAGGGATCGTCTCCACCTTCCTTATCAAGGTGTAATTCTGGTATCAATAAAAGTAATCATGAAGGAGCTTCGAACTCGCCCTTTCTTATTCTCCCATACCTCTTCTTCCTCTCGGACCAAATAGTTTCCGCAATCTCTCATCATACATTATTTTCCAAACAATATGAAAAAGTGTAAGAAGATACGCATTATTTATCAAATTTAGAACTAGCCCATTGAAAGATTGAAACTAAAGCGGACTTGGGAACAAAAACGATGCAAATATCATACGCAGTCCTTGCTTTGTTCACCAATCAGTCATTGCCGAAATGGATGGACAGTGGAAGAAAGGGCTTTCAAGTAGACACTATGAGTACGCAAGTTTTTATGGATAGAGATGACTCGTTATTCTGGACTAACAATAGACAAATTCTGTGAAATAGGGCCGAAAATGGCATTCATACAACCTCACACCTCGTGCTTTGCTTCTTGTCTAACACTACTTATACTTCTTCTCGTGGATCTCTCTGTAGAGAGTTGATGATGATTATCAAAATCTTCACTTACAACTTGACGCATATTGACTCACAAGAAAGGAAGAAAATCCTGTAAACCAAAGATTTTATTAAAGCCCTAGGGCTCTAGAGATAATTAATTACATCACTACGATTTGAGGTTGAGACAACAACGAAAAAGAGTTGAATAGGCCTACTTCGTAATCGATACCAACTATTGGCCACTTTAAACAAATTTTGAGGCGGGTACCTCCTTCTAAACCCTACCTTTCCCTTTTTTACATTTTTCTAAACCAGATAAACCAACCAACAACCAACGGTCTTCAATTCATTAATCGTTCACTTCTAGTAATAAACCCCTGTAACAAGAAGAAGTGGTCAATTTTCATCCGTCTATTTCATTCTATTCTATCCCAACTCATGACGGCATGTACCTTTCTACACTACTACTACCTTTCCTATTTGAACTAGTAAATTCCAAATTACTATGCCTCCCTTCTACTAACCGCACTTACATTTCATTGCTTATCATCATATCTGAGGTATTTCATGAGTAATTAAATACCAAGAACTGCTTCAATTTCCCAGAATGTCTAAAATAACGAGGAATTTCTCTTTTATTTTACAATACCAATTTAAACTTGACCGACGTTCGTCTACCAAAAGAAACTACCACACATTCCTTTCTCGTGTCATTTTTACTCTGTCTGAGGTCTATTTATAATTATTCAAATTAAACTATTTTTCTTGAAAGGTATGCATTTTATCCTAATTACTTGCTTCATTTAAATACTTGCATATTTTCCTCAGCTTAACTAACTAATCAAAACTGTTTCAATAGCAATACCATTATACTCTTATAGTTTTTTAAAATAAAAAGCATGAATATAAAATTACAATAATGGGTCACAGCCTCGATGAAATAAGATGATGAATATTGACATCCATGCAATTCTGAGTTCAAGCAGAAATTTAATATGGTTAAGATGATACTTTACAAAGATTCGAGAACCCATATGCTGCTTTAAAAATGCACGAATGATTTTACTAAAATCAACACGTTTTTTAACTGTTCAGTCAAATACAAAAAGTCAAAACACCTTATTGGAAAATGGAGGTCATTAAAATCCGTGGGCAGATTTCAAGGTAGACCAAATGTTAATAGCTGGTTTAAAATGTGTCCTAAATAACATGGGCGAGCAAAAAAACACACACCTACTACAGAACCTACGCTGAAATTAAGAGCAATGCTATACTCATGTGTCTAGATTTTTGCAATGCATTTATGGCAAAGTTAAGGACAAGGAATTAGGAATAATAATTTGTAAAAGGAAAGTTCAAATTTATTTTGTTGGTATAATAACAGCCGACAATATAATCAACAATTCCCAGTTGAAAACAAAACGGCTCAGCAAAGCGATTAGTCTGCACGGAATACATATTATTTTGCCATTTGCACATGCAACATCAAAATTCTAATATTCACAAGTTTTCTGGATTAAGCCAATTTTCTTTCTCTGTTAGTGTGTGTATATAAGTAAGTTTAGATTTTCACGGAATTCATTTGATTTATAAGTGAACTCCTCTGAAGTAATCTGCAATTTCGGTTCCTATCCGAGCGGGTGTTGGGGAATCGTGCCAAAAAACGTTATTATTATTGTGGCCTGTATATGCAAGACATTTCTTAAGACTCTGTATTTTTAGCAAAGTCTGAGTTGCGTTTGCCCTGGCCATAGCAATTTCAACATTTCCAACACAGGAAGAGTTGACAGAAGTGGAAACTCATAAATTTTATATTAGCCCTTTCGATATAAGCGAGTTTCTGCGGCAAGTTACCAGTAATTTCTTTTACCTTGTTCGGGAATAAACAGTTTCAGTTTCAGTTACAAAAACCTCCAACAAATCTATAAGAGCTAAAAATTGATTCTTTGTCTTTTCATTTTCTTGGTCCCAAATCAGGAAGTGTACCATTTTGGTCATTTTCATTTGAAACTCTTCAAGAAATCTACAACAGTGACACTTTCGCCAGTCGGTCAACAAAAACTCCACAACTTCTCAGCTAAGGTAAGAATTTGTTATTTATTTTTTAAAAGTTAGCTTCAAATAAATGTCATTCAAGACCAGTGTACAAAAGCCAAAATTAAAGTATAGTAAAATATCTCGCAAATTCACCATGAATATTGAGAATATGCAAAACTATCTAATACTGTAAGAAGATTTGGAATTGATTTAAACCAAGAAAAGTGGAAACCCATGGATTGGTTCTTCAACTTCTTTGTACAGTTGGTAAGAGCAAATATTGAGTTTAGGAATCGAATGTGCAATTTAAATAGATTATTCAGTAAAAGTCAATGCACTACCAGAGGCTTAGACAGGAGGGTAAATTAAAAAAGAAACAAATGCAAAGTAAAATTCTAAAATCAAATCAATAGCCCCTACTCCTCATCACGTTCTCTGTGAACGAGATGAGAGCAATAATAGAAACTATTTTTAATGATGGAATGATACTTGAGGATACTTCCGAATTAAAAGACAAGCGTCCGAGGTCTTCCCAAGACTTCAATATAATATATTCTGCAGATATTTATTTATTGGTGTGTTGCGTGCTGAAGCTGATGATGCCGTACCAGCTTGATAACTTTGAAAAGCAACCTGGCTTTGTTAGAGTAATTAAGGCATGGACCAGATAGTTGGTGTCAAATCCTGTCTTATTAAAGCTTGAGTGAAATGCATTATTAAACCAATGGAAGTGATTCTGAGTTCCTAGAATTACGAGGAAGGTGAAAACTCTGTAACAATGCATTCTCCTTCCCTCCGTGCTTTTACATCCTTTCTTGTCACATACAACCAACTAAGAACGTAAACCTTTCATCAGCTCTCATCACATATCTTTAAAAACTCTTGAATCATGAATCTTAAGACCATGCAACAATTAATAAGAGATGTGTAATTTTAATTCCACAGTCTCTCTATCTCTTGATTTTCTAATCTCACACCACTATTCTTACAACGGATAATTGTTTTATGCAATCCCAAGCCTTATTATAATAAATATAACCCTATATGATTTAAGCATATAGCAAACACAATATGCTATAAACTTCTTAACATATTTTTGTAGTGTTTATGTCTCAGAGAGATTTTGTTTATCAATGTCAGTAGTGGAGACCGCTTGTAATTTCCAGATTTTTTGAAAATATTGAAAGAATGAAGGTTGGGGTACTTTAGAGCAAAATGAATAGAAGAATACGATTGTCAATTAGATAATATTTTAACTTTCTAAGCGTACGATTTTTAAAAATGTTTTTGACAAACTGGGGAAAATTATTATTCTCTAAATCGGGTATTTTAAAAGAATAAAGAAAAGAATTCGGGTCTGAAAATGTTCAGACTCTCAAAAACTTTCAATTTACTAGGAATTTTCCAGTCTTTGGTCCGTTTCCTTTCCCTACTGAATGTTAGGTTTTCAGAAACTCAGAAGTGTACTTCTGTAAAGTAATCAAAATTTCATAATTGAGTAGATCTTGTAATGGCTTAATTAATTGGCTTGTAAGTGAATGACTTGGGTTACTAAACTTATGAAATGATTGTGTAAAAAGCCTAATAGTCCGAAATATGTCAATCATATGACATGACAGGAGCTCATACATTATCGATCATTAACATCGAACAAAGACTTAAATTTTCTCAATCGATAGCTAAGTAGCCAATTGGTTTCATTTTGTAGAATGACATAACATCAAAGAGGAATGACAAGAAAAAACAGAAATAGTAACATAATCTGCATTAAATTTAAATCTAGACTAAAAAATATGATCCGATTTTCCGTTTTCCGAAATTAGTTATCTAACCTGATACCTTAACTTATTATCAACAAAATAATACTCAATCCATATTTTCAAGAATGTTATTATTCATTATCACGGAGAACAAAAAATAAAATATTTTAAAAAGTCCTGATCTAGATAATTTACTGACTAACTATGACTATCATCATGAAATTACTCAGAAAAGTTTAATTTTGAATATCCGGGTTTAGAGCTTAATTCAGAACAACTATCGTATTTTTTTGAATATGTATCGTAATGTTTTATGATGCCAAAGTCAGACAGACACACTTGATTCTATTCTCAACTCTTAAGTTCTATTTTCGTACAATAGTTTACGTTGACGCAAACGTGAGATATGAGACAGCAAAGAAGTGACAATACTTTCCATGTAATCATATAATACAACCTACTCCGTCATTCTACTCCAGTCCAAATTAATTGACAAAGACGCGTGACAAAGTCTACAGATGAGACGGAACTTAGCCTTTGGAGGTTGCAAAGTTATGACACATTTCCTGTTGATCCTTATTGCGAAAAAACCGGACAAATATAATCTCTCAAAATCTTGTTAATCCAATTCCAAATCATCCATTATAACACAATATTTTGTCTCACCTATTACAAACAAACTTAATTTCCTTTTGCAAAACCACAGTTGTTTAGATCATTCTATCACACTTGGGCTCACAAATGCGGGGGTGTGTATTAATAGTACCCAAAATACCCAAAATAGATGGATTTTAGCAAGGTGATGCAAATAGCCTGCACATGCTATACCAATTGAATGTTAAATAGCACATAAGTTTATGCTACACATCATCATCAACATACATAATTTCAATTGTGGTTAGCTATGTTGTCCTTCCTTAGTGCTTGTTTGCCATACCAAGTAGAAGACCAATATTCACAACAAATTTAAAGATTTGAACATCCTTCTTGTGTACTTTGTTTAATAACCTCTAGGACAACATCATCGACTTAATGACTTGTTAAACGATTATCAACAGGGTTTTAAAAAAACAGGATCTGGGTACTCGTTTAGTTTAAATTTAATAAGGGGAAAAAATACAGACAAAATTAAGATGTGGGTAGAGAGGTACCAAAGTTCAACTGACATAATATTATCCAGGCATTATCCGTCAATCTTCATTAATTTTTAAAGAATAAAGGAAATTCCGCATGCATCATCATTCACGCTTATTGAATCTATTTACTTTACTTGGTTAATACATTTGTATTCTGTGGTCAGTGGTCACCTCAACCTCAACCACCAGTCTGGTATACTGTATACCGATTTTTGGACTGTGTTTTAATTGTGCATGCTATCATCACACTACATCCTTTTCATTATCTTTAATTTCAATATCATACCTGTGGTTTGCATCAATGTCAAAATGACTGTAAACAATCTGTCTGTCTTCTACATCACATGTAATCTCATCTAAATGCCAGTGACGAGAGTCATTTCTGGTAAATATTGGCTTTAAGCATTTAATCCTTTACCTCGTAGTTAGTAGTTCATAATATTTCTTGAGGATAACCGGCAATAATTTTTTTAAATTTTACGCTGATGCAAATGAAAATCGCAATGATACTTTCTGTTCACAATTAGAGAAATGCGTAATGCATGGATTGACAACTGTAAAAAACACTTTTTATCTAAATTCCTAAACAGAATATAATAATTTCCTAATCCGATTTTGACAAGTTTACATAATGCATGATTCACAATAAAAATATTCTTAACATGTAACCAATTAATGCAGTGCCGTCATACCATGTGGTGTGCTGAATCATATATGTCATGTCTAATTGATTAATCTCAGTCCTATTGTATTTTTGTGGTAATTGTAGATATTATTTTATTGAAAAGTTATTTTATCGCTATAATATAGCTGGGTTATGCATCGTACGACACTCAAGAGCTGTGACTCAAAAACACATCACTGCGAAATTAAAACTGAGTATTTGTACTTCAAAACGTGAAAATCAAATTTGACAGAAAATGTGTTACCATAATTAACAGATTATTTTCATCAAACCAATTGAAACCCACACGCCACACAACTTCATAATATGAAAAATATTTTGGTAGTGTCATTGAGTCTTATATATAAAAGATTAATATCTAGTCCAGAATGTAGAATGCATCTGGGGAATTACTCACAGAGCAAACATTAAAACTCTGATTTTGAGGCAAATTTGTATCTGATTACATTCAAACATTCTTGAGACATTCGTCAAACGAGTCCCCGAAAATCACAGAATGTTTATTCATGACAATTCGATGAAATTGGATAAGTGGATTGGAGGATTGCATTTGAAGTAATGAAGGATAACTTTAATAATGTTATCATTTGCATGCGATAAGAAAGAGGATACAAATTCATAGATCTAGGTCTAGGTATTATTATTAATTATTACGCATTCACATGTCAACATTATCTAATTCTATTCACCACGTCTCATCGTCTTCTTGTCATTTCTTTTGTTAATCTTCTATATGATTTCCCAGTTCTATCTAGCTACACGAATTCTTAAACTCTATTCAGTGCTAAACGCAACCTGATAATAACAAGTTAAAATTAATAATACAATTTAATGCATAAATATAGTAAATAGGGATTTGAATTAGCCAAGTACAATGGCCTAATAACCAATGTAGACAAACAGTTTTAAAATAAATTCAAATCATTTGGGATTAACCTACAAATTTTAGATTTTGTTTTCATGACATGTTCATACATATGCAAACTCTGGATGCCTAGATTGTTGTTGAGGCAAATAAATCTTACATCGAATAGTAATAATAGACCATTTCTAGATAGAACAAATATCAAGTATTTGTTTTCAGTTATAATATTTTTATTATTGCTAAATCCGCAAGCACCAAAATCCTACGAGGAAATTCGAATTCTTGGAAAGTTAGAAAGACTCTATTGGTTATTCATATAACACAAGTTCAAATAATAAGTACAATTATTCATGATGTCCATTTGTCAATGCATAATAGAACAATAAACACAAAGTCAAACTATTCCGATCGGTATGCACTATCAACACCAACAACGTAATTTTCTAGGAATTAGATTCAATAATGCAATAAAAGCCAGACATGTGGGTGTGTTGCTTTGTTTGTTTAATTAAAGATAAACAAGACAAATAAAACGGCATTGTCATCAAAATATTATGAACAAGATCAAGACAAGTGCATAGTTCCATGGGTTCAAATACAAGTCTTAACTAGATTTAAAACATCAAATACTAATAACCAGACTATTGATTTTAGGTCAATTCGTATCATTCAATTAATTAGATGAAATTCTAAATGGCAATGAATCTACTTTTATCCTCGGAATATGCATGGAATCAAATTAATTCCGATGTCATTAATGTCCATGGGATACATGATTTCACTAAAAATGAAATTAACACCTACAACTCCACGAAATGCTCTGATTCTAATAATATTCAGCGGAGAAAAATAATTTATCATCCAATTAGGGTAACTTGGATAAAAATCCTTTCCCAGCTTTCTCATTCAACAGAGACAGCCTACGCTCAATACAGTAAAAATCCTTACACCAACGCAAATAATTTTTAGCAGATAACATGGAAGTGTGAAATGCAGTTGCTACCAGGGCAATACCCAGGAGCTGATTCACTTACTTTAGAATGTAATTTTATTTGCCCATTGGACAGGTGTTCCTTATACTAACCTGACGTAATACAATAATAATAACAAAACTGACACTCCTTTTTATAACGCTTACATGAGATCATTCCAGGACAGATCAATTGTCTCAAAGTCCTCAGAATAAACACTCATAGTGCATTCCAAACATTCCAATCTAACCTAGTCACAAATTTACCTGATATTTAGATATTTTTTTGTTATGAAACGGTAAATTTCTCTTAGTTAACATTAGTATACCTATATACACACGCATGTTAATATTTCAATATGTATAGCAGATCGATAGGCTTATCAAATGTTGATTCATCATTGTCAAATAATGGATGAAATGGATCATTCCTACTGAAACTGGAATACTGGAACAGGAACTATTGTGAATTCTTTGAATTTTCAATTTGACATTGCTTCGATCTTTTTACTTTTGCCGTCATGTTTATACATTAAGTTTAATAAAATGAATTAACATGCAATAGGTGCCGAATAATGTATGCATTTTAATTATCCCAATCTTCAATCACTGTCTGTGGTAGTATTCTTTGTTATAAATAAATACATTGTATTTTCGCCTCAAATTCCATAATAAACAGATCAACAGTTATGTGATAATGTTTTGACGTACATATATACGGATGCGGAATTAGTTTGTATGTATGTATGTATCATTTATTATTATGTGGAATAAAAAAAATTCCCATGTTTGACGCACATAAACAAAGTATAAAAAACAACAATGGAGCTACGTAGAAGAACGTATTATATTATTAGAATAATGGTTTCATGAATTTTATAAATTTAGCAGATTGTTTATAAATCTGTATGCTTTTTTACAAACTGACCGTTGTAATTAAATTTGTAAACGGTTTAACTAACACCCAATGCATTTTGCACATTGAAATTATATAAATTGAAAAAATCTATTCCATTATTTTTGTGGAGAGAAATGATTAAAATTTGTACTTCAAACTTTTAAAAGGTCTAAATTAACTGTGCAGCTGTTAAAATGATAGATAACTTACACATTTTGTGCTATAAGAGTTTAAGACTTACCGATTTCATCTCCATGACCCATCATGGCCAGAGCACGGAGGAGGTCGGGAGAAATGATAGGAGAAATTCCTTTTAGCACCATTTTTCTATATTTTCTTTAAAATCAGTTAGAAATAAAAATAATTTCGGAACAAAATCTCGAGTACTTTGAACTTTTTGAAGTGGGTTTATAAGTGCTGGCGGGATTAAAGACCAATGAAGACTGTAGGCGCCAACCGGCTTATTGTTACACTTACCATGTGGTTCTTGTTCAAGAATTCTCTCTTCTCCCTTTCTCAGCATATTATATTTTTATCATCTTATTTTAGAAATTTTGAAAGTTAGTTACAGATTCAAAAAATGATTAAAATCACGCATTTAGGATTTCATAATATGCCATAATTTATACATGTTAAAATACTGAAATGATCGATGAAAATTTATTGAAGAAACCTCTCATTGCCCCTAAAGCTTCATCGTAGCTCCTTAGAAATTAAAAATTAAAAATAATCAATGATTCGAATAAAAACGGTAAATGAATGATTTATTACATATTTTGTGTTAAATTTAGTCCTCTGTAGGAATTAAACGTAAATAAAATAATAAATAGCATCATCATCATAATTAATAATTTGTTCATCAATTTGCAATGTTAAACTTTAATAATTGGATAAAAATTATAAATTCGCTAATGTATTTCTTCATTTTTGAATTAATATTAAATATTTATTATCGTGTACAATCTTGTATTGGAATATTTTGAATATCATAAATTCAAATGAATTTGCTATGCAGACATGAAATTTCATGTATGTTCATGAATTTTGAAAAAAAAACATTAAAAATTAATTTTTAAATTACAGTTGGGAATTAACTAAAAACATTTAAAAAAAACTAAAATTAAACTATAAATATTAAATGAAAGCAATAGTAAAACAATGTTTTTTAAAAATTTATGAACATGATTTCTACATTTCTATCAAGTACTGGAAAATGAGAAACGGGAACTGACCGGAAGGAGTTACGGAGGACTGTTATTCGGTTTCTAGTTAGTTAGTTAGACGGGGTATAGTAACCCTTTTTCATCCCTTGAAGATAGAACGTTCTGAGTTTCCCTGCTGCTTTCCTTCTGAACGTTTTGAGGAAACCTTCAAGCCCTCTTTTCCTGTTCCAACACGAATGATGAGATGAGCTCAAAAACCAGATTGGACATGATATTAATATTAATATTTGACTGCTTGCATAAATAAATCAAAGTGATGCAAGACCTCAGCTCAGTTAGTTGTTCCGATTTCATAGTTGTTATTATAGCTTTTTAAAAAATATCCTGCTGAATACTTTCTAATTACTAGTTGAATCTATCGGACTGCATAATATTATCGGATGGGATCCTTACGTCATCATTGTACGAGGAATAATAGAAGACGGATATCTTGTAGTAAGTTGACTTGACAACCGGAAGTGGTTTTAAAATCAACAAATTCTTCTTTTGAAAATAGTAAAAATCAAGTGGTTTTGTATAGTTTCACAAAAAATTACAAGTTAAAATTCCTAATTAGGAGTACAGAGTGCGATTTCACGGTCTGCCTGTCTTCGTCTTTCAATTCGAAAATGTTGATTTTTGTCCTCAAAATTGTGATATTTTGTGGACGATCCGCAGAATATATAAAGCAGAGCCGCTAAATTAACTCGAGTGATATAATTAAACCTACGAAGCCCGATTCTCGATTTTGTACAAGAAAGGAGTCAAGACTATTTCCATGCTGAAAGGGATTAGGAAAATTTCAGGTAATTTATTTTCACAAAAATTAGGGAAGAAAAGGTTTGCCACCCAGGGGAGTTTGTTGGACAAGAATTGGAGAGAAATGTGATAATTCCTCTTAAAAAATTCCTATTTTTTTACCACTTAAGAGTCCAACCACAAATCTAAATACTCATGTGACACCTTATATTGATAGATTTATGATTTCTTCTACCTGGCCGAAAAGTTTTCCATCAAGAAACCTTCAGATTTTATATTAATAGTGAATAGTGCGGTCAGTCATACGTTCAGTTTTGAGAATTGTCACGTAGGCCAAAAGGGTTATTATTTTGAGGAACGTTGAAAGACGTTTGTTTGACAGATAGCACATAGTTCCGATTTACAATTTAGAGAGCTTTTGGTTTCTTTTACTTTGTATGACAAGGAGGAGGGTGTCCTTTGACGTAATGATAATTTCTAGGATTTTCTAAGTATTAGATTTCTAAAGTAGTCCTAAGGAATTTCTGTGTATGTAGTAATTGAGCTGCTAATGACCAAATATGGTCAACTTTTAAAAAAGTGAGTGTACAAATTATATGATTGACAGTCCACCAGTCTACCTAATCATAGCTCATGATGATATGTTTTTGGTGGTGGTGGTGGTACTAGTGGGTTTATTACCTTGAGGTATTTCTAAAAAAATGTAGATGAAGGTGTCAAATGTCAATATGCTAATAATGGGTTAAAATGATGTGGGGATTGTGTTGGAATTTTTATGACTCATTCAAACATTCCACATGAATTTGGAATTTAGAGTATTTGGTAGCCGTTAGACAAAATATACTGTAGATACACATACGTTAGGAGCAATTACATACGTTTTTACAACTGTCGTTTAAGAATTTCATTCATTAAATATCATGAAAATCGTTGCACTTCCTTTTTCGTATTTATGAATGGGTACTCGCCACTCACTTTAGATCCTTATCATCATCAGCATCAAAGAAAATCAAGACACAATCCTTTAACGTATAGGTCTTCTTCCTCAGACTTACAATTAGCTTCCACTCTTGACTGTCTTGTATTCCAAAGGTATAGGAAACCTGTTTCTTTAAGAGCAAATCTGTCGAAAGCCGGTATGTCAACGTGTAAATATAAAAATCTAATATGTATCAATCTTTTGAATAATATGTCAATGCCATGCAAGGCCAAAGACCACAGGTACATAGGTAGGTATGTAGCTTATCATGAGATCAGAATTATTGGTATGCAGACACATGTGTATTTTATTTCAGACTTGTAATTTTTTCCTTCTCATTATCTCACCTTATATGAAGTCATATTCTTCAGCTCTAGTTTAGTCAACGAGAGGTACATTGAACATGGGCAATATATTATCATTGCTAATCGGAGATTTGCCTCATTTGACTCAATCCGTATTGGTGTTGGCACCTCATGTCTAATATTTTTAATCAGTAGGGTGACGTAACTGTCTCGAAATTAAACAAGCCGGTTGAGCAAAAATATGGGCAAAACTTCATGAATTTATCGATGAGTCGAAAGGGGAAATGGCAACTTAAGAAACGTCTCTCTGGGACCAAGCATCGGCGTCTGTTATCTTGGCTCTTTTTTCGCGTGGGAGAAAAGTCGTGTGGATGGGGAAGGGCAGGAATGAATGAATGAACACATTTTACGATCAGTAGGAAAGGTCATGGATCTAATTTTCCATTCATATATCATCATCATCATCATACGGCACGATAAATTGTATATCAACTTAAGTCAGGTAACTCATCCGTGCGATTCTAGAGAATCTTTAGGTATGGCTTATTATTATCATGGTGAGGCGGGTTGAGGTCTTATTAAATGATAGTGTGACAGAAACAGCTTGGATTGAATTTGTTCATGATTTCTGATCTTTTTATGTGTGAGTTTAAACTTGGAATCTACAGATATTCATTGACTATAATAATAATACTAGTGTAGTATCACTTCATTAATGAAAAATGTGTAATTAGGAATAATTATGGTAGAAGAAATTGAGGAGGGAGGAAAATCCTGTTATGTTATGATGTTGGATTCGATGAGATGATGAATCTTAAACTGTGGGATTCCCAATATTGATTACTCTGCTGCTGCTGTGTCGTTCATCAAAGTTTGATTTACTTTGTAGTTAGCGTGTTCGTAACAGTTGAATGGAACCATTAAAGACATTAACGCAGAATATTTTCACGGAAATCGTATAATCATTCTAGCTAGTTTCGTCATCAATGAAAAAGAAATTCTGCTAGCCGGCTACCAACTCACTCCAACATCTCCTCTATCAAGGAATCCAACTCTCTGTGTTTTGTTTTTTGTAGGTAGATTGGGCAAAAATACAATAGAATTTAGATCTAACAAGTTCTAAGAATGCATCATCATACTAATACATCATACTTCATAGCAATCAGGTTAAAGTGAGAAGTTTGTGTGTGGCCGAGTATGTTTAGGTTTAAATGGTATAAAAACAATGCCGACGACGACGTGAGTTTAGAAGAACTAAGCAAAATACAATAGAGCACATAGAGATTTTTTATCATTCATTCAGCAGAGTCTCCTCGCTCATTTTTTGCCATGATTCATAAAGAGATTCCTGAGATGCATTTTACATGCTTTGTATAATAATAGGTACATTGGCTGACTACGGACGCTTTTCTACAATATTAGTGACATTGGCTTGTAAACCAATTTGCGTAAAATCCTTTGGGTGAATCATGCTAGGGTTATGTCGTCGTATCCGTAATCCGTACAGACTGATATTTGCATATCCTGTGTCTTTGGGAATTGAAGTTGATCACGGATTATTAAGATCCTTATTTGCTGAGTAGAGATCGAGATTACAGGTATACGAGTCAAAGAATTCGTGAGGTATACCACCGCCAACACTTTTAACAATCCTTACGTTTGTTGAAACGATGAGCGAAGTAGGTAATTAGGGCATAGACTCGTGTAGTTTGTCTAGCTGTAGACATGCAAATCAAAGATTGTGTTTATGATTAGGAAATGGTACTGTACACAGGTCGTAAAAGCAAACTACTGCAGATGCGGGGAAACACGATATATGATTAATTAATTATTCTACAATATTTTGACACCTCTAGCTAATTCAGTAGCTGCTACATTATATAATGACTAATCAGCATGCTTTACCTTTGAGATTTGTGAATTATGAGAACGTATACCCCAACTAAAAGCACACGCGGATTCAATTTCTATTTGAGTGTGTAGGTTAACTAGTTGGAGGTCAGGGACCACAGACTGCAGATCCGTATAATTCACTTGTTACTAAAGATATTACTCATTGTTATGATCCCAATGCTTCAAACCTGTATGTATGTAAGATCTGTAATATGACAGGTTGATACCTTAAGTTCTTCTTTTTTTGCTTTAAGCCGCCTAACTTCTTGTCTGTTTACAATCGTTTAAATCCATCATATATGTGATCTTTGAAATGGTATGACTTACGAGCTAACAAGGTAAGCTCGGTTTAAATTGTATTGTGAGGGTTTGTTCTGTTGTATGCCATCAATGAATAAAGTTACATCATCATAGTGCATGATTCATAATTTGTGCAAGGGACCATTTCCTTCAGATTAGTTTGGGTATCAAAAGTTTTTTTTATTAATATTAATCCAATGCGTGGTACTATGTAAAAGAGTTGAACAAGGATAGATAGTTTTTGGTACCAATATTCTTTAAACGTGTAGGAAACGCGAATTTGCATCATATTGGCAATAAGAGCAGCATGCATCATAAACAATTTAGAGAATCTACTCAACAATATTGTCTGTCGCCTGCTATGTTTATCTTATGGGAAATAAAGGACAATAATAAAGGCAGGTAAACGTTAACAAGTCGTCTGAAGATATGCAATGCAATTTAAGATGAGTGTACACACTACGGAGTAAAGATTTGTGGTGGTAAATTCCCTTGACTTATTTGCATAAGTTAAAAAGTTATTTTGGAATATCCGTAAACTCTTTACGAGGAAGATGTTTTGTCCTAAGGTATGTCATCATACATTGTGCAGTCACAGGTTGACAAGAGCTTTGTTACTATGACGTAGTAAATATATCCAGCCAGATCTAAAAGTCTAGCACTGGGAAAATAAATATACAAGGTGTCAGGGATTTCCAAACACAAATGACAGAGGTTGTAAATCTAATAATAAATAAAATTTTGCGGATGAGAGGAATAGGAACGGAAGGAACCAAAGCGTGGGCAAGTGATCTACTGATGAAATTAAGCGTGTTGGATAAGTCAGGATAATGAGAATGGGGCGGAAAGGCCCATGTCAATTCTAGAGCTTAAACTCTATATGACATGACAAGAATTTAGTTTTTTTTAGCTTTGACAAAACAATTAACGTATTGGACATCTCCTACACATGGCTTGAGTTAAGAAGATAAGAAAATGATATTTAATAAGTTTGGCATACGGCAGGTTAAAAAAAGTATACTGCTACCGCTTTGTTATGATATCAGATATGCCTTGATACTTTGGCCACCGACACCTGCTAAGTGTTTTTATTATGAGATGAGATCAGTGATATGAAAATCGGAGGCGTGGTGGAAATAGGTGACGATGAGATCGAACACCTTGCAAAATGTTTGATACATAAATTAAGGGGGGCTAATACCATATAGTAGGGGGATTATTAAATTTGGGGAGACTTGTCTCTCAGATAGTGTTGACCCAGTCGACGTCACGGCTACGGAGAAAATAATGAATGAAAGGTTAAGTCGGGGTGATGTCATGGTTTAGTTGTATGAGCACTTGTCCATGCAAGTAGTAGTAAAAAACTAGAAAAGAATCCTGGCCACTGTTTCCTATCCTATATAGGATGTGGCTAGATAATCCTTGGCCGATGGGTTGCACAGATTTGTAAGAGGCAGGCTAAATAGGTGTAGACCTACGGATAATAATATTACAATGGTCCCTAACTTGGAGTTATAAACACTGAGCACTTGTATATCTATGTACCTGGTAAGTCGTGGATTAATACCAGGTGAGAAAGTCGGTGCGACGACTAACCGAGGTGTCCAATCCACAAGCTTTTTGGAAACAAGCTCATTCATTTATAAGCGATCGCCAACCGGCCTCATGATTAGTGTACTTCAGACAATCCAACTAGTTAGTGCAATGAAATGGACATTGGTCATCATCATTCTTGATCAACTCATTTTACTCTCACTGATCTCTCGTTGTTGAGTACAGTAGTTGTTTGTCGTCTCACATTTGCCATTCAAGCTCTGATTCTCATCACAGTTAAACCGAACTTCAGACTCCGAGAAATTTTTTGCAAATATTTCCAACGTTTCTTTTTTGGGTTGAGAAAATTCCATTCCACATCAAATGTTTGGTTGTTCTAGTTGTTCAAAGAACCAGCACAATCCACAGTTCACTTTTAATACCAAATCAAACTTGTCAATCGCAATCAGTGTATTGGATAAACTCCAGCCAGGATCCCTCTTTCGAACGTTCGAAATAGTCATTCAAGTACGAACGCCAGTTTTTACAATTAGCAAAATGGTTACAGAAGTGTGTCCGAATTGCCGTGGAGGAATTATGTCCGATTATTTGGCTAATAAAGCTCAACAGTGTAGGCCTAATATTATTACCCTTACTAAGCCGTGCCGGTGCCCTAAGTCTAATTATAATATGTCATCCTCGACACATTCATCAAATTATAATTTATATTCCTACACAGATTCGGGTTAGTTTTTTTCTGTTATTATTATTATTATTATTATCATGGTATGAAAATGAGAAACGGTTATGACTAATCACGCTGATGCATACTAGTTGTGTGGTAGTAAAGGGTGAGTGTATCAATTCCATAATTGTATTCTTACGTTGACAGCATACTAGTATCAAAGTGCCCCGTTTACAATATTATCCTATATACATGCAACAAAGAATTTCAGAGCTATTTGGGTTTTACCATCAAACTACTCATTTGTAATTTATTTGCACTTTTAATTCATTGTAGTATACCGTGTGAAATCAATTGTTTTTATTTGATCATAACAAAGTTATCTGGAACTGAAACACAGATTTAATGGTTGATAATATCCAATCCAAAATAATTTTAAGACATTTCAATGAAAGTTAAATTCTTTGCTCTGAAGTTCATAGACTGGTCTTGTTTCGTATTATTTACATTAACTTACGATTTGTGTCTGAAATCGATTCAAATTTTAACATTTTGATTAATATTTTTTCAGGGTGGAGGACATTATTCGTAACTTTATTTTGGATTCTTGTAATATTCCCATCATCAGCTATGTCAAATCCGCTACCACCAAATGACCAAGCAGGACCATCCTCAGGTCGTAGCCCTCGAAGTCATCACGACCATCCTGCAAAATGGATAAACCCATGTCGAATTCCCAGCGCTATCCCCTCATTCCCCCTCGATATGGACGTAGAAATAATTACTCAGTCAGATCCAGAAATTATCCAAAATATAATTACACAAGTCCGGAAAGCCCTGCATCAAGCCAAGGGATTCATGAACAATTTCGTAAGTATTAATTTTAATATTCTTGAGATTCTACAATCAGCATGAGTTCTCTGATTCGAGTACTTGTTTAATATTTATTGCTCTACCTTGAGAGAGTACCTAACAATTATCGTGTATTGAATTCAATCCAATGATTGATTTGTAAACCTTCAAGGCATGCCAATATCCCGAGAATTTCATGAGTTGAGTGGAAAAGTTAAAAGTCTATCAACAGGTGGTTTTAGTCCGTCTTCATTAGAACCTATAGTCTCGTCCCTATAATCAGACGATGCAGAAATATAATCAAAGTTCTCTCATTCTTAAAATTGCATGAACTTTCCCTTCTGTTTTCGGAGTATTGCATTTAAAAAATAATAATTTTCTGTCATAAAACAATGAAGGATTAGTGCAATGTTGGCTCAATCAGAATTAGAGGTAAATCATAACAAAAAGAAGTAGTAGAATTATAAGGAAAGTTCGTCACTTTACGCGGAAAAATGCGTGCAGAAATGTAATTCACTATCAATTCGCAGAAATTCCAATGTGCTTTTTCTATGTATGTATGTACGTGCCAAAGTAGCCAAAGCATGTTGGAAAAGTAATTTACTCCCACGCAATCATTCCCTCTGTACCTACCATTTGCATATATATAAGTATACTATAGGTAGTTTAATTCCATGGATTCTACGTATGGCTTAATTCATGTCGACTTTCTTTCAACTCAAATGGAACTCCGTGTGTAGATTTGTTCGCGATATGATGTGAATGATTTGTAATGCAATATAAAAAACATACCTAAAATATCCAAGAATTTTAGAAAACTACTTGTACATAGTCTCCAAAGAGCACTACTTCATCAACATTAGCCTGTCTCGTATATAATAATTAACAACAGCCAGACGGCAAAAAACAATGAGTTTGAGGGCATCGGAAGGTGATGGAATTTAATATAATAGACTAGATTCCGTCTGTGGTATGCGATGAATCACCATTTTGCGAAAATCTAAGGAGCCAGTAGTTTCTCAATTTTTAGAAATTCATTCCAATACATGAAAGAAATAAGGTGTTTTGTGATATTGTGTCTAGTTTTGAAATGTAACCTTAAGGTGTATTTGAATTTGGAATCAGGGCAGGTTGTGAAGGAATGCCTGTGTGCTAAATTGCTAATCACGACTACAAATTAAAAGGCCCATGAAAAAGAAGAAGGGTCCTGCTAGAAGGATGGATTTAATTATCAGTTGCGGTTCGATAAGAAAGACCTTTTGAGAGGATAGAGAGGAAGTTGAGTCAATTTTAAATAATTTCATGAAATAGGAGAAGAGGGCAAATAAACAAAGGAATTTGCAGATCTAGCCGTACCGAAGATTGAAGTAAAAGTAAGATTAGAGGCAACCGTCGTTTCAAAACAGATGGAAAATGGAACTGTTGACTTGGAAAACAAGTTAAGGATTAATGTGAATGATTGAAAATATGAAATAGTGTTTTATTATATACATGTAAAATATAAGGATAGAAAAGGAGAACGTAAACTGTGGTGTGAGGTCTTCGGCAGTGATCATATGCAATGTCTTTGCCGAAACCCATTCACCACCTTGGAAAGTTTGGAATATTTTGGTCAACTCCGACACTGATTACAGAGAGAGAAAAAAAATCGTAGAAACGGGCTTCTTTTGAAAGAAAAAAGTTTTCATCTATAATTTGTGACTAGAGCCGCGTTATTTGCTGTCAGCCTGTATTCTTACCACACCATATTCATTTTCTCATTCCTTATACACACAATTCATCCCTTTTGTAGGTATTCTAGATCTGTAGCTTAAGTTTTAAGGCGTTCATCCCTACTTTACTATCTCATTACCAAATCTATCAATCTTCTCATAAATATGATATTCCTCTACTTTATTACACTCTGACTAACGATTTGGTCATCGGAGGTCCACTTAGAAGCTACCAGGCCAACCCTTCTAGTAGCCTTTTACCGGCAGTCATTTAGAATACTTATTTCGGGTTATTCCTTAATAAACTTCTTAAAAAAACGTTACTTTGTTGTACAAAGAAATCGACCTGTTTAGTCCTTAGTAAATCGTTTACCCAATCAGTCGGTGTGCTATCAATCTTTCATATTCAACTGACTTAGCTAAGCAAATGAATCCTTAAGTATTATTTGGGGCTGCCGGCTAAGGTGATTATGTGCGGATTAGTTGGAGTTGACTCTATTAAAAGACGAGAATCAGGGACGATTATATGTGTTTTTAAGTCAGAGGGGTACTAGGGTTCTATAAAAGGATTACTCGGGGTGGGTGAAAAAGAGAGAAAGAGTTTTCATAATTTATGTGTAGTATTTGACTCACTTACTTAGTTTTTGTCATAAAAGAGCTTATAATATTATGAATTATTGCTTGGGTGTTTGTATGTAACCACCGCATATTATTATTATTATTGTTTGAACTCTGGACTGTGCGACGGATTTCAGGCCCTAGTTTTCGATACGTAACGTCGGTATGGTGGTTTGGGAAGCGAAACCTCAGACAGGAAAAAGAATGTCTTGTATCTCCAATGAGGTAGATTAGAAGTGGATATTGTAGTGAGTGAGTTCGACCGTTTCCTTAACAAATGAGGTTTTTTAATAATTTCAATTTGGGTAAGAAACATGCAAGGGATCTGAGATATTGAGTTAATAAGATGGGAGGGGTCCAACTAAGGGAAGCCTGAGAGACCGCAAAAGGTCCGCACATTAAGAGTCAGTATGAGGCATAGAATTGCAACACAAAAGAATGAGAGACCTGCAGACAGTGTTTCAAACTTGTATTATTATCATCATGGATAAATGGTCAACTCTAAAGTCAAAGAGGAATGATTCTTCTTCTCAAAGATCTACCTGGGTCATTTTTTCAACTCTCAATGAGTTCTTTTTCGGATGCTCTTTATGCTTACACAATCCCTTCAAGGTTAGGTTATAGACTACCTTTGACACTTTGAAAAAGGATCAGAAAAACACTTATGTTCTAGTAGAAGAAGAAGAAAAAAAATAATAAATAGGTTGTAGGTGTTTTCCACGATTGATTCGAGAAAGAGTGACGTTTTATGAGACTCATTAATGAAACGGTTTTCTCTTGTTTTTTTTACAGTATCAAGAGACCTTTGGGGAAGAGCTGGAAACGCGAGACAAATTTACGGAGGTACACTACGACTTCCTCAAGGATATAAACGAAAAAGTCAGAAAACCTTTGGGGGCTAAATTGACACGGGAAGAGCTGGAGGAATTAGAGGTGAGATTTTTGACGGATTGTTTTTGTTATTAGCATTATATAACCCATTGGAAGAATAACACTGCAAATTCTGCAAATATCTTATTTTTATCAAGTTCATTTAGAAACGAAGGCAAACCCTCGTTAGGTCGTTTATTTGACCATATTTCCGTCATTGATTTGTGTAGGACTTTTCCAGTAATTAACTTTTGCCCTTTCATTTTGCTCTAACAAGAGATCCCTGTGTTTTCTGCACATTTCCGCATAATAAATATTTTCGTCTTATTTTATCTTAAAACAAAGAACACAAATTACAAGACAGTTTATTTTTCACATCTTGTTTCTGACACGATCAGTTCATTCACTCTACCATCAATTCCTACGTAGTTTGATAAAGTTGTTAATAATTAATAATAATCATGTTTTATTTTGGAATTTAGGTGGCAGATACCCTTAGGTCAATGTATGCTGGCCTGCAAATGTTTGCTGTTGGTCTAGAGCAAATAGTCTTGGATCAGTCAGTTTATGGAGGAAACTTTCATAAAGATTTTCAAGAAGCTGAATACCAGCTCAAATACGTACGTTTTTACAGTTTTTACCCTAAAATTCATCCATCCCAAATCCCAAAATTTACTAGTACTATTCCTTTCTTTTTTTATTACTAAATTAACTCACACTATGTGAGTCACAGATTGAAACTTGGCTCAGACTCTGTATAAAATTATCAATTGTTGTTAATTATGTTATTATGGCTTATCCAATTTCGTGACGAGGATATCTTGCATAAGTCACAATTAAGATTAGCCAACACGGATGAAAGAAATATGAACAATGACTACTAAAATATTTAACAGTGTTGGGCAAAAATGGTCTAAGAAATAGGGTGATAGTATGTAATAGTCTCTGTTGTACAGCCACCAGATTATCGGCCTCTACCTATTTGAGTTTAGAAAACATGGGAGCTGCTGATGAGAATAAAATCCACCATCATTAAATTCAAAGGGATTTGGAAAGTGCAAACGTGGATTGATATTATTATTACTTGATGCTGGTATTTTTATTTGTAGATAGAGAAAGACAGACTAGCATTTAATGACTGCCGATCTTGATGTACGATCCCTCGTATATGTATCCTGTTATAATTGCGAGTGGCATTCATTGAAAAGCCCATCATGCTAAGAAGTGTCCTGCAATTTCTTGGAAATCGAATATATCATTAGAAGTTTAGAAGTAGTTAGACTATTGATACAGCAGCCTGCTGTACAAATTCATTATCCTCAATATCCCATTTTCATTTGTAAAGATTCTTTGTTCCTTCGTCTAAAAAACACTGGCCGGCTGCATAGTTTATTGGCCCTGAGGAAATATTATTCTTGAGTATATTTCCCAATTCTAGTAGTATTTATAGTTGCGCTAAGTTTCAGACTATTATAAAACATTCTGTCATCAAATGTAGCCTTACATGAATAGTTTATGTAGGATTGGATGAAAAGTTTTGTAAAATTATCATATAGCCCCTATCTACTTCTAGTTTTGATTTCAACTAACTTTCTCCCATACAATACTAGTTTGTTTACTGAATTTTCAAAACTTTACTTAACCATGTATATTTTTTTGTTTCATAGGTTTTGTGTGAACTGCAAATCGCGATGCTGGAGAAAGGAATAAAAAATGAAGACATAACGCGTGAGATCATGAGCGGTGACTATCGGGATATAGATTCTTCCACCATCAGAAATATACGGGATTGGGTTATCTTCCGAGATTATGTAAATACATTGGAGTACATCCAACAGTCGTTCCAGCATTTTCTCAGGAATTTGGAAAGCTAATCGCAAAGTTGAAGGTGGAAATCCGATCCGAGTGGAAAGCCTGTGTCACCCCATGAGGGAAAGCGTCTTAATCTTAACAAAATCCAAAAAACATCACCACCGTTGCAGTCCAACTGAAGTTCAACAGATATCTAATTGATCTGTTAGTCTTTATATTTCAAGAAACCGTACAAATGATCTGAGATGAACGAGAAAAAAGAAGAAAAATCCAAAATCTGAATATGTACTATTTGTCAACTCTTCATTCATTGTTTGCGTTGGTAGACAAGTCTATAATATTCGTAAATGTCCAAGTTCTGTTTGTGCCGTTGCAAAGTTACCTATTTCTTAAAAATGGAGAATCGAGCATAAAATTTTACCAGATAAACCTGCATACTATAATTAACGGTGTCTATCATAGCAAATCTTTTCTAGCCTTAATTTGTTTGTTTGATTGTTTTAGAAATCCATAGCGTTTGTTCTGTGTGTGGATGTTGAAATTTTTATATTGCCGTTTAGAGAGCTATTGTAGAAATAGTCACAAATAGAAATTCTAGTTGACTAAGTCCAAAGATGCCTTTGATGATTTGGTAGCCCTAGATTCAATAGCTTTCTGTTACTAGATTGGAAAGTATGATTATTGATGCAGATGAGACAAATTATGTTAATGTAGGAAACTGATAAAAATATATAAGGGATCAGATGAGATAAAAGAAAAGTTCGTAAATGCAGTGGTAAATCTACCAATTGTTCATAGTTCCATATACCTGTAGATTAGCCGTTACTCAGATTCTAGGTTATAATACCAAGCCATATATTTATTGCTAACTTTTATTTAATGTTTTCTGACTGTGATATGTTCTCGTTATAAGATATATGTATACAAAATAAATGCAATCTTATTTTTATTTATAGATATTTTCAATCTAGTGGTCATTACTGAAAATATGCTAAACTGCAGAGTAGCACGTAGATATGTACGAATTATGAGTGACGGAACCATATACTCTGTCACTCACATTATCATCCAACCAAGCCATTTATTTTTTATTTGCAGTAGTGAATTAAGGAAAATGTTGAACACTATTGAACGGTGACATATCCTTAATTCTGACAAAAAAAACCTTAAACGTGCAGCTTCAAATATATGTTCAATTTTAATAAATAAAGCATTTACTAATAATTTTATGGAAAAAACAAAACCCTGCTGTGGATTGAATTGAATTATTTTGTCATTCACCATTTCTAAATTACGATTAAGGCCAGATACATACAATGTTCATCGCTACGAAATCGAAACTTTAATACTTAAAAGACACATTCCAAATATTAATTTTCAAAATTTAACTGATGTTTTTATTATAGAACCATGTTGACGTACAGAAATACATTGTTTTATATTATATTCTGAAAAAGTATAATAATCCATACAGATAACTCTTAGCACATGATTTATTTCCTTTTCTTCTTCTTTTTGTGGGCATCTTTTCTCCACGAGGCAGTTTGAGCGGGACTCTCTTCCGGCTTACTCTGACCCACTTTGCTGGACATGTCACTAAAATAAGAAATTACACAGATGAGTTCTTTGCATTGTCATGTAATTACAAAATCATAATATCAAAATCAGATAATGACACTTACTACATGGCGGACGCAACGGAATCAGCTCCCTGAGTTCCTTTTCCTACATCAACTCTTCCCTTTCTTGTTTTCTTCGGTCTATATCCGGATCTTTCAAAGCGGGGAAGCCATCGCTCAGGATCCGGTTGTCTATCAGGATCATAATTGGCAGGAAGCTTAGCCTTCTTTTTCTTCTTAGTTTTCACTTTCTCCTTTTCACCTGTATGCTTGGAATTGACAGGAGTAGCCGCAGCTGAATCGCCTTTACCAGCTTTCTTTATAAACTTGACATTCGCCAACCAATTCGGTGACTCAAGAACTCCAATGTCAACGTCTGGTTGAGCTAGTGCTGGAAGTTCGTTGCTCAATTTCTTCGCTTTGATGATATCGTACTAAAATTTAAAATAACATACGTTTATATAAAACAGTCAAGTATTGATGAAATGATTAAAAATTATAATAAATTCCTATTTCGGTAAACCTGAGCATAGGCAACAATTAGCTGGGCTAATGTTATAGGATCGTCAGGGGCACTTCGGCGAAGTTCTTCTAGACTTTTAGCAGCCTCGGCATGCTCACCTTGTTGCATCATAAGAGAAGCGGTTTGCCTCCAAAGCATGTTCATGTTATCTTTATTTCCCTAATTACACAACATTTTTTTAATGTTTAAAATGAACTCATAATTGAATTAAAGTTTTGTATAGAAACATGCACAACTTACTCCCCTATTGCGGTAATGGTCAACCGCTCCTTTTAAGACCTTTGCTGCTTCAGCAATATTGCCTTGAGACTGATAAATAGTAACCAATGAACTAATTACTCCAGGACGATAGTTATCTTTTCCTAAATCTTTAAGTATGCCCACAGCTTCTTCCTTATTACCCTAAAATATAAATTATTTTCCAATTAAACGAAAAAACTTTATCATATGATAAGTATGAGTTTCATACTAAAATAAATCAATTAAAAAACTTACATCTCGAAGAGCTTGTTGAACTAAACCAAGAGTAATTGTAATAGCGGTTTTCGGATTTTTCTTCACAAACGGTTCTATTAACAACCTGGTAGCATCAATTCCTTCCGTTTTTGCAGTCAGTGCCGCCTTGATTAATAAAGCATCTTCTGCACAGTCTGGAAATCTTTTTTCGAGCTCGGAACAGGTTTCTTTGCATAGATCAACCTAAAATGAGCTTAAAAATTACTAAAGGAAAACCCATTCAGTTAAATCAAACTTTATATATAAATCTACCTGCTGGGTGTAAAGATAGAACAAACACTCATTTATGAGAATGCCTTGTCGTTGTAAATCATTCAGCTTTGCGAGAACGCCTTCCGTGTGTATTGTTTTGATTCTTTTTTTCGAGTCGAAAATATTCTGATCCTTATTTATGCATAGAATGTTATTAGAGGCAACAGCAATTAAACCGGCATCAGTTGGTTTGGTTTTAAGGACACGAGAGTAAATTCCCATCGCTTCCTTTTCTCGTCCTAGCATATGAGTACAGAATGCTCGTTGAACCCTGCAAAATTATTAGCAATCAGTCAGGAATTGTTGTATAGAATTTTAAAAAAAGAGTTTCAATGATATTATCTTACGCTACTAGACCAACTTCATCGACCAGGTCTTCCTCAGACATACCGTCTTCAGTTAGGTCCTCAATGGCCATTTTTTCTACTTTTATCAACAGCGCCTCGGCATCTGCAATATTTCCTTGGCCGATTAAACCACATGCATAGTTGTACTTTTTCTCATAATCCTCTCCCATTATTTGAGGGACGTCCTTATCCTGAAACAATAATAATATGATGATAATAATAATAATATTAACAATTGTTGGAAAACATGAAATATATTTCACCAACACTGCCAACAAGCTGTAAGGCAGCTGTAATAGCTGTTAGATTAGTCTGTCGCTCATCATCCATGTCATCATCAGAGTTCTTGATCAAGTCTTTCAACATATCATAAGCTTCTTCAAATCTGTCCAGCCGATAGTATATTTGACACATTAATTCCTTCTTTTTAAAAGAATTGTCCTTCCATTTGTCTAGCACCTCTTTAGCCTCTTCGATTTGTTGCTTCCGGTAGTAACAATAGGCTCTTTCGTATTGCAGATTTCTAAAACAACAATCCGAATAAAAAACATAATCACCAACGATTATCTTTAATGTTCTTTAGATTAAATTGAAAACTTACCCGCAAAGTTTAGGATACTTATCAAAAAGTTCCAACGCTTGGCTGAACATGTTCAGCTGGATACAGGCAACTATTTTGGTTTCAAAGGCTGTCAATTCGTTAGGGTATAGATGAAGTACTGAAAATAATGTGTAAAAAAACAGCAAAGTTAATAATTAATATGAATAATGATTTCTAAATAATTAAATAAATTCTTCTTACTTCGATTACAAATCTTTACAATCCTGTCATAATCTTGGTTTTGAGAGGCTTTTAATAGGTCGGCATAATAAGCCGACTTTTTGCTCTCTTTGTCGCCGTCGTCCGCCATCCCCTTGTTCAATTATCAAAGGTCAATATAGCAAATTAAATTGAATAAATTGTTAAATTCCGATGACACAATATGTTGTTAACATTTCACTCGGTTTTTGTTTGAATTGTGGCTCTCTTTATGAGTCACTTTTAGAGCGAGTGGTGTAGATGGCAGTCTGCGGGTGAAAGACTCTAAAGTAAAAGGTAAGCACTTTCTCCATTCCAAGCCACCACTACTACTGCTTTCTCTCAGCTAAAAACCTTTTCCTCTCTTCCCTTTTTTGGCAAACAGGGAAAAACTTGAGGATAATTCCAGGAAAGTTCCCTTCTAAATAAAAAGGCCCGTTTCATAGGTTCGAAATTTTATAGACTTTATTTTTTATAGGCTAGAGAGAGAGAAAGAGAGAGAGAGTTAGAGTGAATGGGTGTATAAAATGGGATTCTAGGGTTTAAAACAGATTAATGACGGTGTGCTTTATGTAAATTTATTTTTTTATGTGTACGCCAGGCGAAAAAAGTAGGGATGGATGGGCACAATAATATAATGTTAGATTATTAGATAGGATAAGGAGGTAGTAGAATAGTAATGAACAATGATGCTGCTGGATATAATTTAATATTGTGTGTGCGATGGGAATTTGACTCGTCTCTCGTTACTTTATAATCATCTTTACGTGTAATAATAAATCATCATCATCATCATCATAATTTGGGAAATGTAGTAGTAGTAGGTCAAAAAGGGGGAAAATTAGGTAGAAGTCTAGGGAATTAAATTTGAATAGGATGAAGGTAGCTTTTAGGTAGTTTCAGTTTTAGAAAAACAAGCAAACTGCTATAAGAGAGTTAAGAAGATCATTGAGGAGAGAGGAATCTTGTTAATCAGGTAACAAAATACATCAATGTGAAGACTTTCAGAGGAGGATATTTATGAATTAAACCCAATTAAGAGCAAAATAGGCTTGTCAAAGGAAATCATAAGCTTTGAAAATAGTATGAATGCCTTCAGAGAGGCTGAACTACTCGAGAAAAGTTGCTACTGCTGCTCCGAGTTTTTCAGCCAGAGTTTAATTCAAGGATTGGAAGATTGGTATTTGAGGGAAAATAGGGAAATATTTTGAGCTAGGAGCAGAACATTAGAGTTTGCAAAAGTGGCCATAGTTATAGCCACGTCGTTTGTCATGGATTATAAGTGTACAATTTTGAAAGAAGATGAAGGGTCCTCTGAGAGTCGTAGGAGAGGAATAGTGAATTGAGTGGTGAAGCTTAAAGACTACCTAAATCAATTAGGTAGGTAGCAAGGGATAAATATTATTCGACAAAATTCACTTCCAAGAGACATTCACTTAAACCTTGAGGAAGAAAAGAGGATTGAGAATCCAGAGCTATAATATAACTCCATTTTCACCGGTTCAAGTTTCCTTATCCTATTATTCCTTTTTCGGATGAAAATGAAGATGAGGATGGAAAGCTAAAGTCAAAACGGAGGAGATGAGGTGGATAGATGTTTACATAAACTGACTATGTACATGATTACTTGCTGGGGAGGACAGATATGAGATCCCATTGAAATTTGCATCTCTCTCTCTCTCTAATACGTACTACCTTCCTTGAAACACTTTCACTCCACACACAACAAGATGTACAGGAGTATTTGTAAGAGGAGAAGGCGGTGGAATTCATAGTTGAATGAGAGATATATACAGGATGGAGATAACATAAAGGGTAAAAGGATGATAAGTACAAAAAGTAGTAGAGTTGATGCCGTTGATGGTCCTAGAGGGTAAAAGGTTCCTTAATACACGGCCGATGCTCCCATGCTTTAATCAACCAATTTTCTTCATTCGACGATGGATTTAAAGTTTAGATGTAAGCATGAATAATAATGAGGCTTCTATATGCTGTCTTTAATTTCCTTCTACATTGTCTTCTTCTCCCCGTATGTATAGGATTTTGAGCCTTTTCTTGCTCCAAGTTCCATAACATATATTCAGTATAGAGACACACAGATTATTTTGTGTTATATACGCTTTGCAAGTTATAAGTTTGGGAAAGTTTCGCTTGTGTGCTTCTTTTTTTCCAAGAAACCAATCCTAGACCAAAAGTCTGAATATCCTTTGGATCGCGATCTAGGGAGTTTTGCAAAACTTTTTCCTGATTTTTAACCAGCAAAATCCTTGTTTGTAAGAGGGGTCCATATTGTACACCACAAGCAAGCAGAAAGAAGGAGAAAGCTCATACATTACATATATACATACATAGAGACATACATGAAAAGACACTCCTGGAGGACCGATGTGATGGGGATGTGACTCATGCTAGAAAAAAAACCTTCCCTGAAGCCAGAGACGCCCAGTGGGATCCCGATTTCCATAAAAGTTGATAACTGCTTTTGATAACTGCTGACCTGAAGGCATAAAGTCAAAGTGATCCCCTGGAGCCAAGATCTTGACTAAAATAGGGCTGATGCCGAGTTTAAGGCTCTGCTACCTCTACAACATGCACGTAGAATAGAAAAAGGAAGTTTAGTCCCAGGGTGGACGCCCAAGGAGAAACTCTTCACAAACACTTATTTCACTGACTATTCTTCAACTTTTCCACGATATACGGCATTTGCACGTATATCCATTAGACACTTTGATCATCCTTCCATGTATTATGTAACGCCCTTAGAAATCACACAGACTTTCTCTGTCTGCTCTTCTGATCTCAACATTTTCTAAATATATCAAACCTGTAGTTCAGTTAGTAGGTATACCATTTTCTGGGCCAACAACTTTCTATTGACAACAAAATCATGGACGCACCAAAGCGTCGACAAATACCATACACCAACCAAAGGATTCAACAACACGATATTAAATACAACTTTTCGTCCAAACTTGATTACCAAAGCTAGCTTGATGCACCTGAATCTGACTATATCTAACTAAACATAGCTAAATGGAGGAGGTTTATATAACGAATGAACTTTCTGGTTTCCCGTATAAAGTGCAAGGTTGTGATTTGCTTTTCATGAGTTAAAATATAATTTTAATGCTTTTACGGTCCAAAAGAAGGTTCAAACAAAACATCAGTCGGATATTTTAATTGGGTAAGTATATTAAAACAAATTTACAACATTATATAATCGGTTGACGGTATACGATCTCTTGCGTTATTAATTTTTAGTTCTTGATGACCTAACTGGGTGATTATGCAATGCTTTCTGTATAAAGAGTAGTCTTTCCCTGGTTGGTTCCACATTAATTTTTGAAGCACACGAGAGTAGCTATAAAATTAAAATAAATAAATAGACCAAATGAAAGGTTGCATACAAATAGAATCGTCGTAACATTGCATCACAGAGATGTAGGAAAGGCAAACAGGGAACAGTTCGTTCAAATATAACGAAATTGCAGCCTGATTTTTATTAGAAACATTCCAGTTTAATTTCCTTCTAGTTGTTTTTCTTGCATCAATCAATGCTGGCTTATGAGGTTATCTAATCAAAATTATTCAATACGGGGATCTGATGGAATGTAATAAAATGTAATGCATCCTGGAGTTGTTGGAGATTGTTGGAGCGAATGAAAGATAAATGTGGCATCGCCGACTAGAGTATCGGTCTTAAGTATGTTAGTTGATAATGTAATCTATAAAATGGTTTGGCTCCATCATGATAGGCAAAAAAGGTGCCGCATCTAACGTGATACATTAGATGATGTAGGTGGTGGTGGTTAGTAGATATAATGTTAGTAGTGGGAAAGTATGCAGAAACCAGAACTACCGAACTTGACTGTTGAGACTGCTGTCTGGCTTTGCCGTTCCGTCTTTTCACCACCACTTATTATTGTGCAGTGTGTTCTACATTGAACATACCACATCAGTTGTGTAGAAGAAGATTCCGATGTGTTTGAGGCAAGAGGGCCTTTCTCCAAGACTTTCTCTCCCTTCTTCTGAGTGAGATAGGAGGTAGGAATATCTAGGCCCGCGTTCTTATGGTGGATTCATTCCTTGGCTTTACGCGTCAGGCTTAAGTAATGTCTTCTCTTTTCCCACATCAAGGTTTTCTCCATTCACTCTTTCAGCTTTTTCAGAAATTGCAACAGCATGCATAATATTTAGCAAATGGTGGACTCCAAGTATACATACTCCCTTCTCAACTACACACTTTGAGACACCCATTGTACTAGAAAAGCCTCCCTCAGTAGTTTACAAAAATTATAGTCAATTTCGAACAAAGAATCATATAGTACATGACCCATATGAGAGCTGCTTCTGAGATGTGCTAAGTTGAAAAAATTGTCCAAATGAAATCTAATTTTTTTTCTTAAAAAAGAAAACTGCTCATCTCACACGTCCAAGTTTCATCACACCTCTTGTCTGTGATGCCTGCTCCAACCAGAAGAAGATGAACAATGAAAGAGATCCGAGTTACTGTATAATGTTTATGTGGGTTTTTTTGGTCCTGAAAACATTAAGATGCATCAGTAAAGGTCGTAAGGGAATATGTCATAAATTGTAATCAGTCTGAAGTTTACAATGATAGGAACGATACAAGTCTACCCGATTTTAAGACGAATACGATGAGATATCATTCTCTGATTTAGAAAAGTTTCGGAGAAACAGTGACAGAATTCGGGATGAAAGTGAGTTTGTTGATTCTAGTTACATTTAGCACGTACAATTCGATAGCAATATTGTAGCTGGCTGTCCCAAGGAGTTAGAAAGTTATACATTGACAGTCTTCATAGGCTTGGGTTTCTGGGCATAAACTTTTCCCACAGTTAGAGCTCGTCTCTGGCTGATTGTGAGTGGTTTATAATGGTAGGAGAAAGTCTTTGGGAAATGATTGATGTCCCAAATGATGTGCATAGACTTCTTATGAGATTTGCAGCTTGTTTGGGATTACAATGCTGGGACAGGGTTGACTGAAACAGGAAATGAGAAGTTCAGGAAACGGAATGTCTTGCTGTGATCAAAATTATTAATAACGAGCCCAGGGGCTTTTCTCCTCTCCCTGAGCACAGTGTCGACCTAGTAACCATCCACCTATGAATCCAGACGACCGTTTCAAAATAAAGACTCTTTTAGAAGATGAATGATTGATGTTACACGAGAAGCATAAGGGAAAATAACTTGGTCGTCCAAAAACCTGATTTTACCTCATGTAACAATTTCTCGACTTTCTTTTCTTTCCTTGCATTTGTGAAGTCGACCAGACAAAATGCCTTGATGATGAGCTTGTACTTTTATGTTTCGTTGGAGTCTCTGCTTTTTCGTTTCTTTGGTAGCAAGGGTAAAGAGGACCTTTATGCATCACACACGATAACAATGAATATTTGTAAGCAGAAGAATTCCTTTCGGTCTATCAATACTCCTGGAGCTATACGTGCCTCTTTTACTTCTCTATATATTCTATACCTTTTGAATGAAAAATAGTCAAAGAGAAACGATGAGTAGCTAGCTCCCTTCTTGTCCTTTGACTTGTTTGTTACTGGATGCTTTTGTACGGATGACCAATAATTGTGATATTTCACCCATGAACTTTTCGATTTCACGAATTCCTCAGATATATTGAAATGCAAAGGAACAGTCAAGTCTTTGGAGAAAGTTTATTTGAAGATGTGGAAGTCAAAACTCCATCAAGAACTTTGATGCTGATTTTATGACAAAATTATAGAGCTTTCAGAATAGGTCTAGGTAAGTCTCTGGAACTTAAGTTTCCAAATCGTTGATTCTAGTCACAGATGACAAGGGAAATTTTACAAAGGCTTCTTGGTGGCACTGCGTCGTATTTCTAGTTTTGTGCTTCAGTTCCCTTTACTATTTGATCATTATATGGATAGTATACGTTTCAAAGAATGGAAGCCTTTAAGTTTTTATGATAACATTTTAATTATATTGATATCTCAACAACACAAGTCCTCCGAGCAGAAAAGTGAAAGTTGATGAATTTACTTTCCCCACTGATTTCTTTTGTATATTCTAAATAAACTTTTCAAAAAATCAATTTAATCAACCTCTAAACTTTGAAATAAATAGGGAAATTGAATGAAGTCTTTTCACTCACTAAAAGCACTAAAATAAATAGATTGGACTGTTTGATTTTGACACGGTTTCAAATCACTGTTTGATGGCTACTAAAGATATCTATGAATAACATCAAAATTGAGTTTATGCATATCAAATCCAACTCCAACAACGTTTATTTGAATTTTGAAAAGGTTGAAAAGTCATTTTCTGTTCACCACTATCAAACGATCTATCAAACCAAACTTTCATCGTGCATGACTGGCCATCTGTATACAAAATTCGTATTTCCATTATTTAAACAGGAATATAAAAAAATCAAACATGACAAAGTTATCTTTATATATACCAGGAATGAATTTATACTAATATTATTTTGAAAATCCGTTCTTCCAAGTGTGATGAAAAAAGAATCGCTCTATAGAGAAAAAATCATTCGTCACCTGTACAAGTATTTTGATTAAGATGACAGAGCCAGATGTTCCCTTCTATTTAGAAGGAAGTCATGTCTTGAAAAACGGAAATCAACTGATGATTATGTTATTATAATCATTTATAGTGGAAGAATAAATGTGACACATTTTCTTTTGGATGAGTAGCGCCGGAATATTATTTCTATAATAAGCAAGGATGTTAAATATGTTGGATACGCATTTCTACTGGGTTTCATTAAAAAATAGTATGAAATGTGAAATTACTTTCTTTTTTTTACCACCATGCAGTTAATAAACTCGAAACTGGTAACTTGGATGAGGCTGTAGAAATAAACCTCAAGTAGCACTTAGGGCTGGATCTGGTTACAAAAAAAAGTTATTCACATGTCTATGGAAATGAAGGGATTGCCATTAACCCGCTGACTTTCCTTCTGTTCATCTGTTCCTCGAAACTCGATAGGGTCTGGAATTTTACTAGTTTTGCACACACTATTGCATATTACAAGACAACATGCCAGTGTAAATTGAGACTGTCTTTAAAAGGCGAGAAAAAAGCATATCAAGTCAGAATGAAAGTGAGATTCTTTTGGAATTTAACATCGCATAACTGAGCACCAGCACCACTTCATACTACTACAATTTAAGTACTTTCTTGTGTCATAGAATGAATGTATATAATGATACATAGAGAATGCAAATAATAATGTGAGTCAGTAAGCCTTCTTTTTGATGGAGATGAGGAAGTGTGAAAAGTATAAGTCTTTCAAGTTCCAAAAGCAGTGGTGATGGCAGTTGTATAGTATGTAGTAGTTGGCAAACACTGAGCCCAGCAATAGAAATAGGATTTTATGTGTAGTAGGGAAAAATATGTATGTGTTTCATGCATGGAGAATGTGGTTTGTGAATTACGGAGGTCCACCTCGCCTAATTCAACGACTCCTTTCTCTTTCTTTCTTTAGAAGAAGTGGGATTTAAGACGGAGGGAAATTGCTTTCCCCAGCCGTTAATCTGTTCCATTCTCTAAGGTCTGCTCCTGTCTCTCTTTCCTCAACTAAAAAACTAATTTTTTATTCCAGAGAAAGTCGACTTTCCTGGCACATTTGGCATTTAAATTATTAACTTCTGTATAATTGATGGAAAAACTGAGAGAAAGGGGAGACTCAGCTCATTTTGTTTCTCTGACAATAGGTTTTAGATGTGTGTCTGCCTTGCTTTCGTGATAAACTCTAGTGTTATTATATAAAAGAAGGAGTGAGCCTATAGGTTCGTTTCAGGTTACTCGTCAAGAAACTCCTTGTCTTGGCCCTTCATTCTGAAGAAAGTTCCAACTATACATTGCTGCCCATGTATGTGTTTATATTCTAGAGCTAGCTTTATATGTACACCTAGAGCAAACTAATCAGTTTTACTTGAGAGGATTTGGATTAGAGTTGGCAATGCTGGCTCAAGAAAATCATTATAACTCACATTAGTCTAACTAGAAAAAGATAGACATCCACTTCTTTCCTTCCTCTCTTCCCCATATCTCTCAATCTCATCATTCTCATCTTTTGAAACAATCCTATCGATATTAACTCCAGATTCGTAGATAGGTATTGGATCCTATTCTAAAATCTATGAAGACGACTCTTCCGCAGTGTCGAATTCGAATATTGCGTCCGACCCACTTAATTTTTTTTCTTCTTCTTTGGAGAGACAAAGTATTCCGTTGAAATCTGGAGAGAGATTACGAACCCGGTTTGAGGAGCTTTGTTTGTCAACTGGAAAGTGGAAAGAGCGACAGTTGGGACTTGTGCATGCAAAAATACTTCATATCAGGGAAAAGAACTGTCGCTCTATAAAAACAATTTTCAAGTTTTGAAATTGATGGAACCCTATGGTGCGGATGATTATATAAATACGAAGAAGACATGGACAGAACCTCTATCCAAGGATGAGTGAAAAAAAATAAACTTTCCAACCTAGCTCATCATCCAATGAGAGAAAAAAGAAGTTTCCAACCAAAGACTTTGCCAGGGGGTCATAACGTAGAACCAGAGGTAGTAAAATAAATCCATGCATTTGGTTTAACGTATTGTGACAGCAATATAAGTTTAATGTCTGTCGGTTCCGGCAATTTAAATAAAACACAACGCCTTAAGACACATCTGTCTAGTTTGATTCAGAATATTTTTCCGGTTTTACACGTTTGCTGATAGGGATTCAAATTCCTCCTTTCTTTTACATATTCTCTACTCTATTAAAATCTGGATCACAATTTTCGATTGAAGCTACTAAAGCTCAGACCCAAAGGCAGTTAATATTTAGTACGACTTACGGCTAGAGCTTATTGCTGTAGACTAGAGGTAAGTAGGTAATATGATAATTATCATCCAGACTAAGTAGAGTTCTCTCTCAGAGGACCATAACTTTTAGATTGTGTACATGCAATAAAAGGCAATTGAAGAAGGAATATGTTTGTAGTTGTAGTGTAAACTAGTGTGGAAATTAGTGTAGTGTAGAAAACGGATATCATAAGAGAACGAATTGGAACTGTCAAAAATTTAATGACCAAAAAGTAGCATACATGCTGGGACATAAGCATTATATTAATATGTACATATACATTCATATGCGTTCTGACTTGCATTCCAGCAAACTCAGAGAAAATGAGGGAAATTGAACAGAAACCACATTGCTTTTTAGTTGACTCCGCTCCAGAAATTAATGACTGTCTGTGAACAGTAAAGTTAATTAATTTCTCTTAAATGACATATTTGATTACCAACAACAGCTCAAGTCTCTACTCCATGAATTTCATATGTACATATGCATATAATATGATTCAGTACAGATTATGCACCTCGCTTCTTATTACGACATCAAGTAACATTCTCTTCTCTAGCTGAATGCATGAGAGGGAGTGAAAGTGGAGCAGAGTACATTTACAAATTTACGACATAGGAAAGAGATCAAAGGGAAAGGAAAGAATCTATCTTTTTGCTAGGATCCCATCTTGGGATGAGAGATGCCAATTCAAGTGAATAAGAAGCGAGAAGCGTGTTCGTATATAATACTACCACCAACACACTGCCACCATATCCAGTCTGTAATATAGCTCGTAACAATATTCTCTATTTACGTCTGAATGAAGTGATTCCTTTTGAGCCATGGATCAACTTCCCACATCTTATAGTAGAAGAGTTATAATATATCGCCATTCTATCGAAACACAGAGACTTCTCACTCGCAAACTCAAACTGATGTTGAAGTAGCAGCCTCAGAGAGTAGAGGCACAAGTCTAATGGGGATATGTTCCTTGTAAATAGGACCAATAAGTATAATAATATATGAATGTAAGAGAATTGGGATCAGTTAGCAATCGAAAATTCTCAGCAGCAGTGTTCTCCTCCTCTCCTTCTTTCATAGAATTTTAGAGTTATAGCTTGAAACGAGATTGAGTGAAATCCTTATCGTGGAATTTGCGAAAAGCTAGGCATTATTACCCACATCCAATCCACCACCTCTCTCTTGGCATCACTTGCTTCGGTCGACTCGACTTATTATTACCTATTCAACCTCTCTAGTAGAAATAGCAGTAGGAGTAACATCCAGCAGAATCCTTTTAGTTGTATGCACTTTTCTCTTGAATCGAGCAGAGTCTAGTTGCTAGCATAATCTAGAATTCAGAGCCAAAGTCAAAGAGAGGAGAGAGGAAGTGGCATTATGTTGTTTTGATTGTAGGGTGAAAGGCGTATTATCTTTCCCTTTCAGTAAGAGAATTCCATGTATTCATTTCAACATTCCCTGATTGTGTGTAGTAGTGCTCCTATGAGATGAGAGCAGTAGGAACAGATTCTTATGAAAAGCCTCGTAAATCAATCACAGCATGAGAGCAGTAAGTATAGTAATATGTTACATCCAGATGGTATGCTGTACATATAATATGTAGGTATGAAGAAGAGATAAACATGGATCTTTGTTGGTGCTTTTATTCATTCATTAAAAACGAGAGGAAATAAGCTTGAGATGATTCTGTTTCAACTTTTCTCTCATGGTTTTTGCTGCATCATTATTATGATTATTGTTTGCATCTCTTCTTTTGTCTTTGCACCTTGAGAAATATGCAATAATGATAAATAGAAGAGAAAGTCCTTTGACTATGTATTACCCTTTCTAAAGTCAGTCTGAAGTCAGATAATGCAATAGTAATATTAGAGACTGTAGGATGGGAAACAGGCTATTATGAGAATTGAAGAATAAGAAAGAAAGTCTTGGAAAAACAATATCGATCCCCTTGAGTTTATTTTCTTTTCTTCTATGATTTGTTTGGTCTTCCATCAACTCAACTCTACATACTTTACCGTATTGTAATATGCGTGTATATATGGAAATATTATACGAGCAGCTCACTAAACAATCCTCTTCTTAGACATATCGTAAATATATTACTACAGACAGTTAGTTCAAGTACAATTTGTACAAGTAAAATGCAAGTAAGTACAACAGAGCACAACCATTTTCTCAAATATCTACTTTTTCTTTCTTTCTCGCCTTCACAGCTTATATGTCTGCTCAAATACAAATAACATTGAATATCAACCAATCAAACACAAGTCCCCTTGTTGTGTGTAGTTCTCATGTAGAGCATCTATCTGTACCCGTTTTCTTTCTTTCTTTAAAAACTTTTATTTAGCTCCGAAAAGAACTTTTAGCTTCTGTCATGTTTTTCTCTCTTCATGAGAATAAGAAGTCACTCGTCTTCGTTTTTAATCCTAAATTCTTCAACAAACCAAGTTAGCTTCGTTTTGTGTCATAGGTCTTGAGTTCTGAGTTCTGACTCGTTGAGTCTTCTCCGAGTCTTGAGGTCTTTGTCTCTTGCTGACTTTCTTCACAAAAATCCATGTTCTCTTCTGTTGAAGCAAGTTATACTTTCTCCTCCGACTTACTTTGTAGTAGTACATATGTATCATCTATGATAATGTTGTAAAATATTATGTATTCTCTTCTAATGTTTCTCTCTCCGTGTGTGTGTCTGTGTGTGTGTGTGAGTATGAGTGGTACATTGACGTGGGTCTTTCATGGTAGAAAAAAGCTGGAGAATAAGACGGGAAGAGAGGATAAATAATAGTTTGTATTTGTATTGTAGAATGTAAAAAGGACCAAGTACGGATGAAAAATAACATATTGAGCTTGAGCCTTGTTGTACACAGCACAGCAAGACAATTTAAATTCTCTCATGTTTACACTTGTGAAAGAAGAGTCAGAGAATTCGTCTACTTTCCCTTTTCTGACTGACTCTCTAAAATATATCCTATATTCATGTATATAGAGCGAGAGTATAATGTATAAATGTAAGTATTAGTAGGTATGTTGGTATGTGCTCGTATGTATGTACCCTCATTAGGCTTTTTTGAAGATCCGGCTTCATCTTTGCCTTGTCTCTCATATTATATGCCAAGTTCCTTGTCCTTTTCTTAAACAGAGCCTTAGATATTCCGTCGTCCTAGATTGGGACAAAACAACCACTTAAATTTCCCTAGTTATTGAACTTCTCTTTTAACTATAGATAGGGGACTTGTGCCGTTCTCTCTTCTACAAGACTCTAGAATCATTTCTAGACCTTTTGTAGTTTTCTAGTTTGGAGTTGCACAAGTACTTCAAGTATTCGAGTAAGTTGTGTGGACCGATATACAATGTCTTTCGATATATTTATATATATTAAGTGTATCTTGACTACTATTGTACAACAAGCCTAGGGAAAAAGCCAGGTCCTCTTTGAAAATCTCTAAAGAGTACATCTCTTCTATTATACCGGCTATCTGTGTGTAGGTATACTTTATCATTTGGAACACAAATAACTTTTTTCTCTGTAGTAGTGTGTAAACATATACATCAGTGTATTCTTACCGTATCTTACATATCATTAGGAATCGTATGGACTAGATATATAGTTTAGTGGTAATATAATATATGTCTGTATTTGGAGTTTGGAGGAGATAAAGTAAGTAAGAGAAGTTTAGCTGGCTATGGATAGAAGAAGAAGTTGCCTTCATGTAGCACAATCGATTCGGCTACTTCTACGATTCCCCTGTCTCTCCGAAGAAAGTCCTGCATTTTGTACAAACTACTTTCTCTTTTGGGTCGTCTTTGTATTACAAAAGTGACATTGATACGATTTTCCGTAAAAACCCTCCGATCTTCTTCATGCTCAGAGTCTAAGCAGAGAGAAAGAAAGAGAGGGGACAAACAAGAGATATAATGTCTATAATAATACTTATATATGTGTGTGTAGGTCTACTACATGTGATTTCTCGTTTTGTCTCTTTCTCTTCTCGGTACAAACTGACCAACTTAGCCAAGAACAACATAACAATGTTATCATCATCATCAATAATGACTGGTCATCTTTTTATATTCCTCCACGACCTCGACAGAACTTGTCTGTTGGATTTTCGGATTTGTTTTTTCTTCTTGAAATTGTACCCATTTTAGATTTAATACATCATCGGCAGTGGGTTTGTTCAATGTTGAGTGGCAAAGTTGATATTGACAGTGTAATCTTGATTTTTTTTCTTCACTCGTTTGTTGTCATGAAGAAGAATCCCTATGAAGACGGAGTGACTTTTGGAAGCATTATTGATGAATAGGACGTGAAAGTAGGTACTTTTTGACGCTCGTAATTTTGAGGATTTTGATGAGATTACAGGCAAATTTCGAGTTTACATTGAGCTTCAGCTTTTAGTCGATTTCCTATTAGTATAGACTTTACAATGTTGTATGTAGGAAAGGACGGGAAAGTGTTGTTGCCTTTTGTATGTGTGAATGTTAAGTTTTTGGACAAATACAAAATGACTACTTATAATTTACAGCTGGTTTAGAGTTCACAATTCGGTTTCTTTGAAATTTGGGATTTGCTTTCGTATACGAGAAAGTTGTTTTGGGCTTGCATTCTACAACTAATTTTGTTGTTCTATATTATTTTGGTTTATTGTTACGTCGGTAGCCGGTAGTAATATTATGTAAGAATTTTACAAAGGAAGTGTAAGATCATATAAGTATAGTTATGTAAATTACACATGGATTAATTCCAAAACTCTTACACAAAACATCTTCTCTTCTAATATGGAACAAATATCTATAAGAAGAACTCGATTTTTGAGGTAGGTATAATATCTTCTCCTGCTAAGCAAAACTTAATAAAAACAGCCCATATATTTATTTTTGGCTATGTAACTCGGAATTGAAAAGTAATAGAAACTTTAAAGAAGAAGCTGCTATAGTTCTAAAAAGAGCACCGCAATATCAAATAGATTAAATCTTGACAACTTAATTAAGCAAGATATGGAATGACACTAAATTCGGTTCTGCTTTATATATTTTTTGTATTTAATATTTCGTCGAGGACTGTTGATACTCTTGCTATCTTATTTCTAAAGCTGGCATCTCTGAACCAGACCTTTTGTGAGATATTATTGAATAGGTTCTGTATGATGGATATTATTTTTATATCTCTTGTTGAAGAAGCAGTTTTTTTATAATAATATTGGCACGGGTTTAGATAGGTGGTGGCAATTTTCAGAACGTATACATATTTTAATGGATACGCACATTCCCACAGAGTCAGCATATTTTGTAAGCACTGCAACCACAATTCGGGGTTCTCGATCCTCTTGTATGTGAGTTTACTTTAGGGAAACTATATTTGCACAAACAACTGAACACTCGTAGTCAGAGGTTTCCATGTATAAAAACGATTGGGAGTGTCAATAGGCTATTACTGTGGGCCTCGACGAATCGTTGCTCGGGAGCCTGTGATTTCAGAGTACTTTTTGTCAATAGGCACCCTGTCGTCATATAGTGAAGGAGCTTGGAGGATGATCCCTGCAGTACCAACCAAGACGGCAAGTGTAAATATCCAAAGAAAAAGTCGATCCAGAACCATTGCCACGTACTTCCAATCCTCTTTCACCTGATAATTTATAAATCCAGGATTCATAATCACATATTCTTTTTGGCTCAGTATGTAGACACCTAATTAGCGTTGGATGTAATTCCTTGATTTGCTTATCTGAAGCTTCCATATTAAAGGATAAATAAATAGGTACATAAAACATGCGCTTACTTTAGTGGAATCTTCTTGAAGACGAGTGTGCCTAGCGATGAAGCGAACACCGGCACAGGCACGATGGACATGAACATCGGGAATACAATTACGATTCGAACAAGAAATCGAGGGCTTTGTTAATAAGGGTGAAGGGAGGGGTACAGTATCGTCTGGAAGCCAACTCTCAGTTGACCCATCGTGGCTTGGGTAACCTCCATGGACACGACAGCCTGTACTCCCATCAGCCATTCTGTACGGCGGCATAAAACTATAATTATCAAAATATATGTGTAGGAAACAATTAATATCTATTAAATTTCCATCTAAAGTTCCTCTAGAAAGTAAAATGCATTTGCCAACTAAAGCAGTCCGAACATGCACTTTAAAAGCTTCAAGTAATATTATAAAAGTAAACTCCGTCAAATGTCATTTGTCATTAGTTATAATGATGTACCTCCGTAAACAGGCTTCTAATGGAGACTGAGGCCTTGGTGGGATGTCCATTGGGCTGTCATCTTGCCAGTAATTGTCTGTATGATGGAACGTGGAGTTGTTTCCAGCACGAATCATTAACACACTCTCTTTCCACTTGTTTCTAAATTAAGATAATGGAATCGCTTATGTATTCGTGCCATATGACCACTCACCACAACCACCATATTAACAAAATGGAGCATTTGCCTCAAGGTCCTATCAACTATCAAAAATTTTTAGCTCAATGAGAAAACATACACAGTGTTGACTGTCGAGTGAAAGCTAGCCGAAAGGGTTGGTCAAATAAACACTCTTTACTTCCCTACTAGGACCGAAGAGAGGATGTAGTGTCAGATTTTATCCGGACAAATCAAACAATTGTACCTTTTCTATTTTCTAGGACCATATCTTCATCTCCAATTTTTTTTTTATAAATTCTTACATGATTTGTGCCCAAATCACGTTCTCCATCAGAATGCCTATCATCCAGGGGTCAGCGACTTTCAATATCAGACTATGTCTTCCCACCCATGGCCACAACGTAAAGTTTTTCATTTAATTTATCTTTTTTTCATCCTACTGCCTGAGAATAGAAGAAATATAGCCGACTACGAAACTGTCTTCATAACATATTTCATAAAGAATCTATGTGGTAACTGTTAAAAGGGGGTGTCACATAAGTAAATTTCCATTACATAAATTTCTGGGATTTGAAAACGGATAGAAATAGGTTCTACGAGGCTACTACCTTGGTTTTGGAAATGGAACAGTTTAAAAATTAGTGATTTACTCATGAGACACCCCTTTATGTAGAACTCTTAAAAGTAACGGGACCCCCAAAGAGCTTTCTATTTCTTAAGCGTCTTTGCGGCCTGGGTTTATGTTTTAAAATGTCAACCGAGCTGAATATAAGGTTTTAGTTCTTGTACATCTTTGAATGTATTAAGTAGCAGGAGAGGATATGTTTTATCGAAGTTTTAGAATCCAACAGCATTACCCATACACGAACGCACCAACCAACCAACCAACCAACCACCATATTGTCCTAGCTATGCCTCAAACTTCCGCTGTTAAATTTATCGTAATGACGTTCTACCTCAGTGCACTTTACAATACAAATCCATACTTTCACCATTCTACTACGAACCTAGGTTTAACATCAATCCCAGCTTTCCCTGTAGTTGGACCTGTTAAAAAATATTTTATGAGACCTCTAATGTATACCCTAAGGAATCTTGCATCCATATAGGCAACGACAGGTTAGGTTTTCATCTACAGGGTTCATCTCCCATTAGCTCTTCTCTGGATTTACGAGCTGGAACGTATTCGCGGTGACTGGGCTTTCACTCTACTCTAGCATCCTCATATCCAAATCATACTAGGAAATCTATCAAGTCCTCAGTGAAAGGTAGCTCTAAGAGATTCACCCCTACTTCTTTTTTTATTACAGCTAAGGTATAATATATAAATATATAGACCTTTATTTTATGTACAGGAAGTAGTGAATCTCTTTTGATCTAGTCAGCCAATGTTTTCTACCCCAAGTAGCTGGTTGTTCTCTCTCACTCTCTGAACGTTCAGACTAAAGAGAAAGGAGAGAGAGAAAAAGAGAGAGATAGTGGCAAGAGAGACATGCACCTTTACAGTAGATTGACTCATAATAATAATTACAGAGGTCTGAGAATGGATCTAATACTAGTTTTAGTACACAAGATAGGTGTTATATAATATGGCCGTATTGAGGCTATAGGTGAAATTTGCCAGCAGGGGCAGGGTGAAAGTGGTCTGGCATGGGAGTAGCATCCAAGCCATTACTTGGGTATAATTAAACTTACTAGAGGAGATTGTGAGGTAGGAACTAATGAGCTGAACTAATGAAAACCTATTCATGGCAGATGCTCCTCTAACATTCCTCCCACCTCGTCCCTATGACCTGTAAGGCTCAACAACCGGTCGACTTTATGCTTCGCTGATTCGCTGCACATCAAATCCTTTCTACCTTATTACAATCGCATGCTGGCCTACTATTATATTTCACCCTTAACATATACTTGTACAATATGAAATACAAGCACATACTGACCACACTCACGGAGGAAATGCAATATCTGTATATAATTGTGGTAATCAGAGGTGAGTGAAAGTACGAGATTTTAGATAGAGAAAGAATAAGAGCTTACCGATGCGTTTCCATGGTGTAGTGCGGCCTTTTCATCATAAGCAGTCTGGGTAGAATGTGAAGGAAGACACGGCGAACCCAAGGTGCCATAGTATGGGTTTGCGGTGAGCGGAAGTGAACGTTGAGGACGACTACCGTCACACATATACTGCATTTTGTAAATTTCTCATTAGGGCTTTCGTTGTTTCATCGATTTTACAATCTAGTTCTAGAGACACTCTCATCTCATCCAACTCTCTAAAATCAAACCACCCTCGCTCGTTCTCGCTGGATACCATTACGCGTTAACTAATCCAATCCCCTCAAGTTTCGAGTAACATTTACCAATTGGCTGTAAATGAACGTATTAGCTCAGTCAATAACTTTATGATCAAAGTTGTACAATAAATCTCGCTTATCCAACAGGAAAATCTTATTCGAATAAAAGTAAGCAACTAAAGTCGTCCCGAGAATGTACTCCCATAATCCTTGAATCCCCAGTTTGAGCCAAATCGGTACACTTCCCCTGCAATCGTTCTAATAACGGCAAATTAGATTTAAAAGAACACGGGGAGAAGAATGGTATCCTTTTGCGAAACTGCTTAGGTGGGAAATGAACATTCGTTCGTTGGATGACAGAGAGAATGCACTTAATCCAATGATAGTGTGCAGTAAATAAAATTACGCAAGGCTTCAAGAACATTTTTTACCTGATGGAGACGAGGATCATAGCAAATATTAGGTATTTTCCTAAAAGTGGGACGACTAGACTGGTTGGAGGAATGATCTCAACCACCAGCAGGAAGAACACATGGAGACTAATCAAGATAGAAATTGCTAGTGTCACCTGAAAAAAAAATCGATAAACCGTTCATTACTTTCTTTTCCTTTCTCTTCTATTCTCCCATTATTTGGAACCAAGCAGTTATTGTCTGTAGATGGATAGGTACAAGCCCATTACCCAAAGTTCATCTCTTATCTGTGCTATAAAACAAAATCATACGGACTGCTAGGATTCTAGAGTAATTGCAAACTAGCTTTAAGGGGAAGAGATATATATTTATACTCTTTATAATTGGAGAGATAAAAAAATATTTGAGACAGGGAAGAAAATGCAGGGAATTTTTTTTATAGTTTCAAGTAAAATGTATAAAAACTGTAGTATATAGTTGATTACCTTTTCTCCCGAATCTGATGGCAGGTAGAAAGTCAAGACGGTCAAAAAAGAAATGCCCATACATGGAATGATGAGATTTACTGTGTAGAAGAGCGTCTTTCTTCTCATTGTGATATTGAAGGTTATATCCAAGTATGGTTCATCACAGCATGTGTAGAACTTTTCGTTCCTAGTCAAGAAGACGTATAAAAGTTGATATACAAGCTGCTGAACCTACGATGTACTATATGTGTGTCTCTCTCTTTCTCTGATCTTGCAGGGAAATATTGTAAATGGGAGAATCGTGTCTTCTATGTCCTCTGTTCTCAGCCGCTTATTGTTCTACTCAATATAGGTAAGACGAAAAAAGGGAAAGGCCCAAGTCGTCAGTCCCGGCTTGGCAGGAATGGTTTGAAAAGGATCTTGTCGCATTTGTAGTAAGCTAGTTCTATAGCTGTTCTAGTAGCTTTTCCTACTCAGCGATGGATAAATATATAGATAAAGGCAATGGAGGATAAGAGAGATAACTGACGGTGACCGGAATCGGGATGGAACACATGAATTAAAGTAGGACGAAGTGAGAGAGAAGAGAGATACATAATGTTATGTAGTAGAAGACGTACCGAACTGCAGGAACATCAAGTATGTCCCATTCGACGGAGAAATAGAACGCTGTCAAGTCAACTCCTAGTTGAACAACATTAGAGCCTTCAACTTCATCAAAGTGACGAAGATCCACCTTGAATCCATCATAAGTCCAACTTCCAAACTTGAGGATGCTGCAGAGGGAGGAATATTTTATTCATATTCATTTAAATTTGTACTAGGTATATTTGTTTTCAAAATCTGTACCAGGTCTGCTCGTCAAAGGGGAAATATTCCACGTCAATTTCACATGATGACTTGTATATAGCTGGGGGTTTCCATTCAACGAGGCCATTGTTATACAAGGTGGCCTTTGTCGCAAGAGTCACTTCGAAATTTCCATCAGCGCTGTCACCCACAGATAAACATACGTGATAAACGAATTCACATTATGAATCCCGGTCCTATTCATTGAATTGAGATCAGATTAAACTCACTTGTTATAGAGAACTATGTCAGGTCTCCAAATGTGGTCAGAAGGCACGTGAAGCATCTTTACACCTCCGTATTCGTTCGGTTCCCACGTCAGCTTGTAATCGTACCAAAACTAAACGGAGAAAAATTATTAAACATTTTATACCCTTCATTTCAAAGCACTATAAAATGCATTGTGTATGCAAATAGACTATTCTTATAAAACTCGGTCTAGAGTTTAGATAAAAGGATTCTTGGTTAAAATATTGGATTCCTGTTTCTTTCAACATTATTAAATCCATTCATTCGAGAATTCCTTGGAAAGGACAAACATAGAACTTTCATGTAAAGTTTCCACAAAAATTGGGTCCGGGGGTCGCGTTATATTTGTATCCAAGAGCTCGGGTTTTCCGGAGAATACGTTTGACTAACAAGCAGATAGCAATATATTACATGACAGTCGACATGGGCAGCCATTACCCTCCTTTTCCTCCAAGAGACTTTTTTCCGTTGATGAAAACAACTTTTTAACTGTTTTTGTACGAAAATAATGGATGTAGCGGAAACAGTTGGCGAGTAGTTGGATTTTCTCGTTTTGCAGCCAGGGATGGAGAAAGGCATATGAAAAAAGGATTGACTTCCAATGAATGATTCAACTGTAGAAAAGGTCGGTGATCAATCCTGATGGTTGTGACTGCTCAAGTACCTTTCAGTATCAACTCAAAGAAATCCCATTCATCCTATATCATCCCAACGGGAAATATTTCTCCACCAGCAGCACAGCTACATACTACTGCTTTCCCTTCTGTACACACACACAGAGAGAGAGAGAGATGCATGCAGGGTTGTAGCAAAGAGCTATGCATATATTACTGCCACCCATACATCTACATGGTCTCCTTTCTCCCATGATATGGGTTCCATTCCATATTGAATCTTGTTCTTCCTACTACTGCCTTAAGGAAATTGAGGAGAGAAAGTAATCCATAAACTGAAGACATTACAAGTAAGTAAACTTCTTTGAGGAGTTTAGTGATTCTGTTGAACATATCAACGGAAATGGATAGTTTGATGGCTCTACCGTCGATTTATTGCTGTACAATGCCTTGTTTCACGGTTCAGTCTACCTTACATTTACACAATAGGGTTTTCTGTTCCCTAGATGACGGAGTAAACTAAGACACATGAAGACTAGTAGTCCACTAGTCCAACAAAACCCTTGGTGAACCAGTCGTAGTAGCACCAGTCAGGACTTTGTGTGTGTTTTCTCCCTGCTTTCACCAGTCAGAATCGACCATCCGGAGATCTCTGCTACTACCACTACCACCTACTATACGGATGGTCATATTTATATAGTCAAAGCTTTCAACCTTTCTCTCCTTCTACAGGCCACAATCATATCAACACAGAAGAAGGCATGTCCATTAATGATGATTTATTCTACTCATTCCTCTTCATGCTTTCCTCACCCTCCGTTTCATTTATAGTGGATACCAGGTTTGGACGTTTGGAGTTATACAGCCTCCGTATGTCTACTTTTACCAACTCGGCTTTATATTATGTTCTGTTAGGCCATTTGGATTGTATGAGTAGTTTGAGTAGAGGTTTCCCCAGACAGCAGTACCACTGCTGGAGTGAACAATGGTTATTCTAATTGTAAGACCACAATGATACCACTGTGCTTGAGTTAAAAGTGCCGCTAGGCATTACAGTTAAAGTCATTATCAGACCTCGCGCCTGCATATCTGAACAGAAATTACCTATTAGCCTTTTATGAGTATACGAACTTAGCCATCTCATTACGTAGAGAACCACCAAGAATTCACATTACGTACAACCACAGCCTTGCTTGGTGAACAGTGTGGAGCAGTGTCGCATGAACTCGAATTATGCATTTATACAACTCACGCGTGAATGGGACAGATAAACCTACTTGTTGTGGTAACTTGTAAGTAATCCCGAATTTGCATGTAATCATTTAAATGGAAGCAAGACAAAAAACGCCATTTGTCTTCTTGTCCATCTTCCATTTTCACACTACTAATTCCAAGTACCGTTATTATTCCATCAGATTTATAGACACTTTAATTCATATAGATATATACATACCAGGTAAGTAGTGTAGAAATTAATGTGCTAAGTGGTAAGAAAAGCAACAAAATTGTATTACCTGTTCAACCCAAAGATTAGTTGTCATGATCTGGTTTTTGAGATTCTGAAAAAAAAAGAATAAGAGAGATAGATAAATATGCAGAAATGCTAAGAGGTTGAAGCAAGTTTTGAAGTGGATCTATCAGTCAATGTCATAAAGACGGTTAGAAAAGTGCATGCTGATGTGTTACTTTAGGGCATACTTCATTAACAGAACAAATTGGATCTAGGTAGACATTTTATCATGAAGAAATCAGGGATCGAAGGGGGAAATCTAGTTAGATTTTGGATAAGTAGATATATCCTCTTCAAAAGTAAGATGATATTAGATAGAAATGAGATGGTTTTCTCCCGTAGTAAGAAGACTCAGGACTTTTCTCTCGGGTTTCTTGTAGCCACTTACGACGGTTTCTATTACCAGCAACCCCCGTCGTATTAAAATTTAGGAAATAAACCGGGTAACAGTAGAGGGCTTCGGGCAGTCGGTTAGCAAGCAGGCAAGGTGAAATAAAAAGAGTTTTCCTTCTTCTTTCAACCTCGGAGCAGAAAAAAAGGAAATAACGGCTAGAGTCTCTCTCTCCCAACATCTATCTGCTGAGACGAAGGTGGAAAGAAAGTAAGTGGGAGACTGCACAAGATTGATCATTTTCTACCAGAGCCATGTATACAGTGTGTACAGAGTTTGCTATAGAACTTTTTTGGGATCCAAACAACCTCAAACGGAATAGTATTTCGTGAAGATGATATTTCTCGCAAATGTAATACAAGTCAGAATTTAGCGTGGGAAATCCTACAGACTTCTACTAGCGTTAGTCCTCACACACAGCTTCTGATCAATATGGAGAACGACAGATAACGATTTTTACTCATATTTGGACATAATCAAGTAACAAATGGTCCTGTACTCTTACATCCTACTACATACCTTTTTCTATTCTAGTGAAGATATTAGGTAATGGCTATAGTTATATATGCAGCTGTAGTATCTGTTTCTATAAGGATGTAACCTTCCCTCCTTGATGTCGAGGAGGATTACCATGACTTCATCAATATCTCTCCAGGGATTCTCATTTCCCGTATCCGAGCCTCGATTCCGGGTTTTCAGAATCCCTTCCTTCTTATTACACAACGTTCGAGGGATAGAAAACTTTGTCAAGACTCAGGGCTGAGGAAAAACTTGGAATCATATTGCTGAGATATGCAGATGACCTGGAGCATGAAGCCGTGGAGCAGACCGACCTGAATGAATTCCCTTCTAGCCTACCTTGTTCCCATTTTAGAAATACCAACAAATAAATATAATATGTAAGACTGCCACCGGTGTGTGTTCCAATCTCATTTCACATATTATTACATTATTCATTTATTAGCTCTTCTTTTTTTCTTTTACTTTAGTCTAAGTTACTTTCTATTTAATAAATATCAAACAATTCATAAAAAGCTATATTGCCCTTAAATAAATGAAACATGATTAATTAAAGTTTCTTTATTGAGCATAAAGTAAACACGGCTTCTCAGTTGCAGGCTGATGAAGGATTTCATTGTGATATCATTATTAAAGAGAAAATGCTGTTTTGAAAACCGATCCGAGGGTAGTTACGAACAGATAGGAAATAAATCAACTAGATTTCCAGGCGAAATTTGCTACACACAAAAGTGACATGCAAGCCTAATCTACATTAACAACATAAAAGCCTGCAATCGATTTTTCGTTTTTTGTAATACTGAAAATCCTCTTCAGACAAACAAGAAGCTATAGAAAGCTTTGTTTTCTATACATATAGACATGTAAGTATGACGAAGTATAGAAACAAAAAAGGCACAATTTTTTCAGACCTTTAAAGATAATAATAATATTATTATTACTTAAGAAAAAGTCAACAATTTCCCAGGCTTTTAAAATTGAGATTCACTTTGAAACATTAGAGCCTGTATATGGTCCAAAAAAGTGTACACAAATATGAACCCACGCTTGCTAAAAATTTTTTTATATATAACCAATACACCATATATATTTTAGATGGTACATAGAATGTGAGCTGTAACCTATGATGGGAAAGGAATGATTGTGAATTATAGAAATGTGTTGAGCTTACCACATCAATGAGCTGAGAGAGTCGAAGTTTAATTCTCACTTTAAGAATGTCCGAGGTGTTGACAACGGGTCGTACGAGTTTATTATAGTTGGATAGCAGATCATCATATAATCGTTTAGCATCCGGATTGCCCGAGAATGCTGGTGGTAAAAATCCAACCAAGGTGACGAATATGAGCCAGTGAACAACACACATGTTTTATAACTTTTATTCAATCCCCACAAAGAAAAACACACCACCACCTCTGAACCGAGCCAATAATTCTATAATTTTAATACAGATGATGATCCAAAGGATACTGCTGCCGAGTTGATGAACCAAACGTGTGTTAATAAACAGATGTTATTTTTGGTAAGTCAGCTATACCAGAGCAAAGGATGGGAATCTCAAGGCTGATGTTTTCACCTGATGCTTTCTCCTATCAGCTCTTCTGTCGTTGCTTCAGCTATCGTATTCTGCTTTCCCTTTACAGATATAAAAAGTCACACAAAGAAGAGTACAGTAAGTAAATGAAAGAGATTGGAAAAGTGAGAAGATTCCACAAAGAGGTTTTCGTGTTCCCACCCGTCATAACAAGAAGGTGCCTTGCATTTCTTGAAATATTGGATATATTTATTCCAAAAGCAATCCTCGGACAACTTAGCCTACTTACTGGTGAACTGTAAAACTCAAGTGCCACATACTCGAAGAAATTTGGAATATAGGTAGCACAAGAAAGGTTTGATTGAACGGATGGTTGTAGTGCTCTAGAATAGTGCAAAGAAGGATAGAGATAGATAGTGAGGTTGAGATATGACTGCACAGTGCACACACGTACTAGAAAGAAAAAGCAAGTTTTGGCTTTCTTCTAGTTGGCAGTAGCTTATTGGTGCTGGTGACTAAGGAAGAGAGAGAGAGAGAGAAAGTGTGGAGAAAGTGGATGTGGATTGAGGTGCGTGTTTCAAATGAATGTGAGAGGAGAAATGGCGAGGGGAAAGACAACTTGGCTCTGGGCCGATTTCGCGTTCTGCACTTTCTTCTTCTATCTGGAAGACTGTGCTGCTCCATTCTGCACACAATGATGCTCTTGGATGCTTTGGAGGCTACACCGTTCAACGACAGCCTATACGACCATCTACATCTCCTAGGTATGCTCTAAGTTAGTATGCACTAGAAGTATCAGTATGGTCCTCTTGCTAGTATGTAGGAGACTATGAGCTATATGTGTGTAGTGAAAGTGTAAGTGTTCTTGGTGGTCCTATGGATTGAGATCGACCAAGTTTCAACAGAGCCTGCCTTTAGCTCAGCCAAATTCACTGTCCCTACCTCTTCCTTTTACTTGTTCCTATCCCTCCTTGCTTTTATGAGATACCCTTTACTTTTCGTGACAATCAACCGGAGGACATTCATCAAAACCCGTCTTCCTCGCCCTAGAACAATTTTTTTTATTCTTTTCTTATATATACACAGTAAGATATATGTGGGAGGACGAGTCCTCGTCTTTTTGCCCTGATCTTGTGTCATTATTCAACTTTGCAACCCCAGTCATCCATTCCTTTGTCATCTTATTACTCTCTCACCTAACTGTCCGTCTTGGCCAAGGATGGCTTTCACTTGACCACAAACATGTGGTCTGGACTAGAATAATGAGATAAATATGGTGGGCAAGGCGAGCAAGCGAGCATGCCATTATCGGATGAAACGCAAGAGGAATGAAATATTTCTCTTGGAACTATTCTATTCAATTCAATCTTATTCATGTAGATTAAGATCTTCTTCTTTTCAGAGTCGTTCTGGCTTTTTATGAATATTCAAAGCTACAGACTACCCTCGTCCCTCTTTGCATTTCATTATTTTTACTTCTTCAGGTGTACTGAAAAAGTCCTTAAAATACAACTAAAAATCTACTCATCAGTAAAGCTTTGACAAGGTCCTTCGTGAATTATTTTGAAATTATTTTTCAAGACTCTTGATTAGAGACTAAATTGTTAACAAATTTATAAAGAAATATAAATATTTTTGCATCCGACTAAAAAAAATTTCTGCACAAGCATTTTAGTTCTTTTATATTGGGATTCATAATGATTTTTGCAGGTTCATAGTCAAATGAGGATTTTTTGTACATGAAAAAATGCTGAGTAGTCAGTACAATTTACTATTTTGTGTGGATAGTCATTTCAGTTTTGAGTAGTCTAAATATTAATACCTAGAGCTTAGACTAACAATTGAATGACAGTTTTTTTTTTAAAAAAATGGACGCAGCATTCTATTTATTCCAGCTCCATGATGGAACGGATCCTGTCGGGAAAAGACCTTTGTATCATCTAAAAGCAACATTAGTGTAGGAATTTTGGTTGGAGTGCCGTAGAACGCAAGTCATGTTGTTGGAAATTAGGGACAGAAATTACTGCATCACTTCAACCCTACCTCAAAGTCAAATCCTCATTTTATAAATCCATTTAAACATTAGCAACATTATCATCAGTTGGCTATCAATCAAGCTGATAAGTTTTGAAATGAAAAGTATATGAAAGTATTTTTTATTGTAACTCTACTGAACATAATGAGAGCATTTGAAAATCTGCAAATTTGTACAGATTTATAAAATACGGATTTGAATTTTTAGCTGACAGGATGCAAAATATTGGAAAACTCAAATTTCTAGAGTCGATATCCAAGTAGAAATAACTTTTCTAGTACATATAGGATAGCTGTCACTGGCATCTGGGAAAAGAAATTAATTTCTATAGAAAACATGGGTTAATTTTACACTTGTAGTGTTAATTAAGATTTATGCATGCCTTTAGTTAAATATATATGTATTCTTTAAAAATCAATGGAACATATAGAACTCTTGGAGATATATTGATTGTATTTATATATCACATTGTTAAGGTGTAGACGGTCCTGAGGGCATTCTCGTTTGCTTTGGTGGTTTATATTTTGGAAATGAATGCATTTGAAATGGATATGTAACTTGTAATTTGAATGAATCCACACATCTCGCCGACTATTTCGACATCCTAATTAATATCTAGAATCCAGACTGAAGAGTATCGAGTTTCAAACAACTGCTTTGTTTCTATAATCAAAACGGGCGACTGCTATTCATGTTGGCTTGGGTCGATAATTGATATTATTTTCAAAGCAAAAGAGCTGCTGCCTGAGGATTTTGAAAGTTTTGCTTTGTTGAGGATAGTCCGGATGGGTTACTTTCAATCTATTTGAACCAATTCAGACTTTGTGAGAATGGTACATACATACAACTAGTAAGTGCATATTGGTGATAGCCCTTGTGACCACCTAATACACGAGGGAATTGAGACTACAGAACTCAAACTGAATTCCCTTGAAGGAAAGTTGAATTTCCTCGTCCACCTGATCGAGTAACTCCTCATCTACAGTCTGCCAGCCTGCCTCCTGTTTACCTTTCTCTCTTAATCTATTCACCACAAAGTTCTTCAAGCTCTTTCAATTGTATTAATACTCTTAACAATATAATAGTGCTATATACATATATACATATACTATTTTGTCTTTGAATTTCAGTCAGCCCGAGAACTAACATCTTATAATTAAATAAACTAAACTTCGATCCAACCTCACCAATGGAGTTCCAACTTGACTCAAATTAACAAAGTTTCTTCAACTAATATTACTTTGTGATCATTGGTTTACATCATAACTATAACTTTTCACAAATGATACTAATAATATGAGTATGCTTCGTATCTTCTCAACAATAAGCTCTCTGTATTGTGTTTTAGTCAATGCTATAACACAATTTATATGGCACATTTTCCTATTTTGGTACTTTCGCAACCATGCAAAGGACTACTTCTAACTTTTCCTACAATAGAAAGCAGCCAAAATCTTAAAACAATAAGTGCTAAACTTGCTTGGAGAAAACATAAATAATACCTTCAAATATTAGATACCAATACAACATTTTGAAAAGATTCGAATTTAGTCCAAACTCCATTATTTTTCTAATCAAAATAGGTATGAGAAAATAATTGGTAAAGCCAACAAGCCTGCTTTGTTTCTTTTGTTTTAACTAACTAATTTCTCAATTCTTTTAATCCGGTCCAAGCTGCCAGACAAATTCTTACTGTACCTAAAGTTCCATTGTCTACTTTTCTCGAATTTCTCGATCGAGCAAATAAAAAATCCACTCGAACGTACGAGTGTTTCATCAGTCTTAAGCTCTTCAGTTTTTATAGATCTTTTCAAGCTGGGAAAGTACATTAGGCTTAGTGCCCGTGGGGCGGCCTGAGATTAACTTTTCAAACAGAAGAGGAAGGAATGTTTACTTTCTCCGCACTGAAATTAACTTTCTCTCGCCATAATTTCCTTTATTTCCCACCAAGACACGCCTTCCAATTCCAAGCTCTTTCCTTCCAATGCATAGTCCTTTTCTGTACAAATCTGGGAATAAACAATACACCCTCCCGTTCGTCAATGTAGCCATCTAATACAATCCTCTTGTGTTATCTGCGAAGGTAACTAATCTCATACTTTCAATCCGTCTCTAGAGATTCCCACACTTACCTCAACCACTTTTATGCTCTCTGAAGGATCAACATTGCCCTTTCTGTAGAACCATTCCGCAGAGTTTGGGCTGATCTCCAAAAAAAATAATACAATTATTGGTGAATCTTGATTTCTTTGAATTCTGAGCTCATAGTTTTTCTTTAGCTGGGATGTTTTTAGATATTATCATGCAAAATTATGAAATTGGGATAAATATATTGGATACTTGTGCAGAGTGCTTTTTAACCGTATAAAATTGGTATGCAATGGCTGTGATGAGCCACTGATGAACGTTAAGTTGGTGAAGAGATAAAAAGGAGAAAGAAATTCTCAAATGCTGCCTTGAGACGTGCTTGGCTTCTAATGAATCTGAAATTGCATTTTTCACTTGAGCTCTGAACTTCTTGAATTAGGGCTTGAATGCTTACAAGAGAGTCCCATGGGTGAAATACCTGGTCCAATTATTGACCTTTTCATATTCCCTTTAGCCCCACTATATTTCCTCCTTCATGTACTTTTTAAACCTATTAACAATGAACAAGTGGGTCTTCTTTCTCCTCTTAAGTGAATCCCTGCACATGATACAACACAAGACATCAGAGGAAAGCAGCAGAAGAAAGTGAAAGGGGAATTATAGGTTCTGCCTCCTCCTACACTAGGGGCGAGGAATATTGTCCAAAAAGCCGACTTGCTGGATATAGTAGAGGGACTCAACTCATACAATTCATAATTAAGGAATGCGTGCAACTTTAGAGAAAAGCTATTAGAAGCTATTGCACACTTAAGTCTAATGGATCTATTGTTCTAAGATATATAATAGTTGCTGTGACTCTAAAGAGGCATGTAGCCAGAAATTAGTTAAAGGCCCTTGAAAGGGAAAATACATTGAGAGTTTTAAGATCTCTTTTGTGATAATGAGTTACGTGAGGCTAATGCTTTGGATCGATATCTTCCTTGATTTACTGACATGTTCTGATAGCTTTGGGCTTTTTCTTGTCAAACCATTTGTAATTTGTATGGTCCTCTTCCAGCACCAGCCACTCTCTGAATCACTACAGACAACAGCAAGAAATGAACATCCGATACACACAGTCAGTTCTAATACAGAGTTGTTATAAGTATAACATTGAGATATCTATTGAGGTGAGAATAAAAAGTTTTCTACAGTTGCTTTATTTGTTAGTGTTGGAAGTGTGAAAAGAAACAGGAAAGAATTCTTTTAGTATTTCCACAATATACCGAATAATGGCTTGGAGACAGGGTGATAAATCGCATTAGGTAATTTTGCTTTCTTTTCTTACGTACATACAATCAATGCCTTCTTGGCATGCGGGTTTCGAGTTCCACATTTTGTCATGTCGAGGGAGGTCTGTTCGAGGTGAACTTTTAACGTTTAATTTTACAGTGCATGTAGAACCCATGCATTGCGATCTTACATACTTACATGTAGTGTGAGAAATCAAGAGATTTTTAGCATGAATTATTAGTAAACATAAACATTATTTACATGGAGGTCGTCAACTATTCAGAAGAAGTTGAATAGTTAGGCAATACATGTTTTTATTTTTTAAATATACCGTTTCCACAGCTCTCTGAGATAAAAGTCGTAGAATCTTTTTCAAAGAATAATAGAGATGAAAGGCGGAATGAATAGCGAGACATACTAGTAATAGGAAGTATTAACTATAATATATGTCCCTACTACTTTTTGATACAGACTAGAATGGAGTGGTTGTGGGGATGTAGATCCGTAATGGATGAGTGTTACACTTTCGCATACATGCACGATGCTTTTTCATGCACAAGTTTATACCACGGTAAAAGCATCTCTTGTGTCCTCGACGCCAAGAGATTCTCGCATACCTAGAGCTCTGAAAGTCTGAAAGAAGAATGGTCGTCAACTTGTTTTCACAGGGACCTTCGCCGCCTTTCATTCTTTCCCTCTGATGTTCCATAATGCTAAGCAAGGTTTTAGACTCAAGCCTTTGAGCTAGGACTTCTTTTTTTAAAATGTCCACTTCAATTACTTTATTTTTTTTAGGAATAGTATGTGAAATAGAAATTGTGGAATCTAGACGGGAATTTAAAGGGTTTGTTAACATCAATAAAAACCCCAAAGTACATAATGAGAAAGTTTTACATTGAATAATAATTTTTGCTGAAAAAAAAACGAAAAAACGAAAGGTTGAAAATATGCAATGCTGAGATAAAGTTCTTGAAAACGATCACACGCCAATTATCGTTTGTAGTTACATCTTAAACTCAAGCAAGTTTAAACAACTTGCTGTATTATTTATTCGTCATTTCTGAAACATTTCTTGTTATTAGCGTATAGAATTGCTCACGGCAATTTTGTTCTTGAATTAATGACATATTCCTATTCATGAGAAGAATTGGAGTAACTTTCTCTGGATTGTGAGTTTTACAGATGGAAAGAATTGTATAAGTGACAGTTTAATTCACGCACGAAAGGAATTTGCTGTTTAGATAGACAATGTCGGTTATCAAAGTTTATTTTCTCAAAAATTGTAGGAAAATTGTCTATATAGTTTTATGGATGTTAAGGCGATTCGTCCAAAGCGAGTGTCCCCTTTCTCTACGAAATTATTGGAACAGAAGAATCCACCTTAGTATTCTTTAACCAAGTTATCTGAGTCAAGTGGGTGCACAGATGGAGGAAGAGAAGAATCGATAAGTTCTTCTCCAAGGAATTTCCTCTTTCTTTCTCTTCTCTCTCGTCTTCCTTTCTCTGTCTGACATATTGTAGCTTAGACACAATAATAATATAACCTCATTATGAGTTGTACATCGCTTCTTATCGCTGCTGAGTGGAAACATCCCCATAGAGTTTCCAATCCTCTTACTCAAACTACTTAGGAACAGATTTCCCTTATCAAAATCCGTCGAGTTCCAGTAGCAGTAGTAGCAATGGCAGTGGCTCATTCTCTGTGGGCGATTTCCCATTTCTGCAAATAAATTCATCTCCATGAGGCTTTCTCCCACATATATAATACTCATTCTTCTTAGAAAAGAGTCCCGTAGTAGTGGAGCAATACAATCAAAACTCTGGGAATCCACAGGACCACAGCAGAGCAAAAGGGATATAGAACAGGGACCAATTTATGGAGAAGAACATTGCTACACGATGACATACCTACAAGATAAAATATCGTCCCCTCACACTGATTGAATAAAAAAAAGAGTACTCCTTCACAAGCTCTACTCATGTTCTCACCAATTCTGAGTGAGAGAAAGAAAGAAGAATGTTCTCAAGAAACCAATACAGGCTTAGAGGTTTTCTCCCCGTAATAAGGACTTAGTGGAGCACACTACGCATATTACTCTATACACCTTCAACTACTATGCCTCGTACTCTTCTGAATCCATTCACACGGTAAATAATATCCACATTCATTTTACATAAGTAGAGCAATAAATCACTCTCTAGAACAAAAAGCTCCTCGGGGTAATTGATCGCTCCCACTGAAAATCTAGTTCATACATTGTCTTGTGATGGCTAGTTGAACACTACACTCTATCACTTGGAGGACTTTTGAACACCTTTAATCATTAGCCTAGCATAGCATGAAGTGTCCCTTTGAGGCATCTCCTCAATCGACACAGCACTGATTCTCAGATTCTTCCGTATTCCACCACTCTAGCTCAAGTACTTGGATATGAAGAGTGTGGAATTGTTGGAGAGAGAAGAGGTAGCTGTTGACAGTGGCAAAACTGCTAGAATCCTCCTACCTAATGCTTATTTGATCCTTGATCCATTTATATGATTCACGCCTGGGTTATCTCTCTCACTGTGAGGAAGTAGAAAGCTTAATTTCTTCCTATCTTCCCGTCAACGGCCAATCCTTGGAGTTTCTTTTGCTTCCAGCCCGAACAACCTCAAATCGAGGACCACATTGATCTAATTCTCCTCTCACCACCAACAACTTCTTCTTCGAATTTCTTACGTCCAACTCCAACCAGATAAGATCTTTAGTTCAGACAGGAGAAAAAAGCAGCAGCAGATCGTTCGTCTCCATCGTACCAATTTCCCTAACATTTTACCACGACTTGTATAAATATATAAGCCTTTCTTCCCTTTGGCGCTTCAAGCGTTTATTGTACATTCAACATATCTTTGGAGAAGCTTAAGCTGGGTTTCATCAATTGAGAGGCTTCTCTTGTAAATACTAATACTTTATCTCTCAAAATTCGTAGATGCGATTGGGATTTCGATAGCTTTGCGTTAGGAATGATATGGATAATTTCATGATACCACAAAGTATGATGATAGCAGCATGATAGCAAGTGCTCGTTTTTATCCCTGTTTCATCCTTGCTGGAGGCCAGTCAGTGTTACGATGCATGACAGACAGTGATGATGATGCTCCGTAGTGAGGCAAAAGATTAAGGGAAAGTTTGAATGTGTGCAACGCCGTCTATATTATGCATGACATTCATTTCGTTTCCTCGTCTAGCCCTATAATACAGCCTTTCTGGATCGATTACATTTGCTTTTTGGGGATGCTAGATTGCTTTGATTCCTTTTTAGTACTTTAATCAAAGTAGATGCATTGAGTCTAAACCCATGCCGAGGTAAGTTCTCACACATGTTTGGAAAGTTGGAATTCACACCTCATTCAAAACGGACGAGGAGATTTAATATCGGTGGAGAAACATCTTGACAGGTTCATCTATTTCAAGTAATAAAGCGCAATTTGGCAGACTATGGTTTCATTTCGGCTCCTATGGCTCAGCAAATTGGATTTTTGTGGCCACCCTAATAATCACTGTCGAGAATTAACATCGTTTGGAAAATCAATAGGAATCCACAGATCTCTCTCCCCCAGAAAGTTTCCAATTTTCAAGACTACATATTATACGGGTGAGAAATTTTTGGGCTTGCTATAGCCGATTTGAGCAAAGTTTAATCCGATTGTTGATGGTTATAACTTTGGGACCCTTTATACATCTCTTATGATTTTATACAGATTAATTTGAAGATTTAACTAAGCTTTTATTATTAGACATGTTTACACAAGCATTTTTTAAAAAGAATTAAGAGATGTAGCAAGAAGAATTAAAATTAAATTAAAACATTTGCCTTGTTTCTGTAATCTGTAAAATTCTTTGAGTACGTCGTAAAAGAAATCAATTCTATTTACAGTTTATTTAGTACAAGATAAATATCGCACATCGCACAAACTATGAAAAATGAAAAAAGAAATATAAAGGAATAGTAAATATGTGAGAATGATGGATATGATATGAGATTCTATAAGTGTCCAGCCAAAAAAATATTCCTGGATTTTTTCATTTGTCAAAAACTGTCAAGTTCATTCGACCAATCAGAAATACAAAAAAGTAAGATTCGTCCACCCACTCCGTGAACAAACGGAGACGGAAATCAAGTTGTACTTGAGTTTTATATTTTAAAAATATCTTTCAAAGCAGATTTATCTATCTAGCTGCTGCCTGTCTCCAGACACCGCTATATATAGCATTTTATGAGCTGAATCAATGCTGTAGACTCTTGAAAAAGATACACTTCAAAAAACAAATCTTAAATATGAAATATGAACTATCAAACTCTTGCTCAATAAGCAATATCAGTTGCCCCAACATCAAACCAACTATACGAAGTATAAATAAATATCTTGTATCGAATATCGTGACGACTTTCTTTGACACGGGTCTCCTACCTTAAACTCGTACTAGAAAAGTAGAAAGTGATGGAAAAGATCTTTGGAAAAGGTGACGGTCGAGTGAGGAATATATCTGAGATGTCAAGTCTTTTCAATGTTATCTACGACACGGGAAGTAAACTACATTGATTGATTTCTTGGAAGGACCCTCTTTCGTGTCACCGAAAATGACTTCCAGTGCGATGAATTTTGTCACTGCCGGAATTCGAGATAACCACAGATAGTTTAATGGTCACTGGCAGCCTATATCCAAGTGTGCACTTAATGTAATGTCATACTGATTTTTCTTTTTACTTGAGGCCAGAGAGCAAATGTTACTATCAGTTGAATCATTTCGTTTCTCAATTTTCTCAAAAGATATTAGAATTTGGATTAAAATTAAAATTCATGCATATTTGGTCTACAACCACACTGTCGGAACATGCCATGTTGCATAAAGGCTAATACTAAATGAGTAATTTCCATTATGCCGGTGATCTCCTGACATTAATCCCCGGCTTGCCTTCCGAAGCACTTCCTTGCATATTAATATAATGCACATATTAGATATGTCATGATACTACGTACGAGTATGCTAGCAACTTTACCATCCGTGTGGATTAAATCAGACAACTCAAACTACATACATATATGGCACTAGAGAAAATGGGGAATTCAGCTATCACAGAACTAAATATAATAGAAGTACGGGATCAAAATAAATCTGTCATCTGCTGAAAACGTGATATCTTGATTGATACGGATTTGTTTAAAATAAAGTTTAAATAAGCAATATATCCTAACTACGTATGAGTTGTGAAATAAATATATTTCTACCCGAAATAAATTATTCGTTTAAAGAATTGAACTTGTTAATAGCACATTTTTTTAAATAGTCAACAAATTTAATAAGTTTTTTTTATCTCCTTATGAGTTTTATTTTTTCTACAGATTTGATTATAAAATTTTGACGCTCAAAATTTTATAATCAAATCGAAAAAATTCAGTAGAAATATTCCGGGAGACTTATTCATACGGTGTATTAGAGTCTATTCCAGAGCTGTTAAGGACCAGGTGGACATTTTCTCATACAACTTTACCTTTTCGTCGATAACTTTATTCATGCCTAACAAGTACTGAAGCGACTGTAAATCAAAAATTCATTAGCCAAATCCTCCTGAAACCGGATGCCAATTTGCACACGATTTAAATACTGAATAAATGAAATAAACCAGGCTCATTGAAGTTACTCTTTCGGTTTCATAGTTATTCATCTTTATTGGTGAATTAACTTGATCTCGAAACTGAAATTGGTTTATCATATTGAGTTATGCATGTAGTTATGAAATATCACGACTTTTTGGAAAATGCAAGACCACGACTACCGAGACATTGGCGAGTGAATTACTTAGCCTGATCCCAGCGGCCTAATCACTCATTCTAGTGAAATCTTGGAACAAGATGGAATGGAATGATGAGTGATGGAATCTCTTATTCTGCCTTCTCTTTCTCAAACAAAGTTATGGCCAATTTTTGAACTGAACTTCTTAGCTCAAATGGCTTTTCCCTTTTATTTCTTTCCTTTCACTTTGACTACTCTCCAACCCATTTTCCAACCCACCAAAATTGCATATAGCAGAAGTATAAATAGACAGAATGTATAAGCCATTCAATCTTCTTTATTCACGTTCTCCGGAAACTATTTGCTCTTGAATTTTGAGTTCTCACGCAATAAGATGGGTAGGTGAAATATAAAAAAAGTACCAAAAAACCATGACTGTAATGATGGTATACACAAAAAAAAATTTCAGCTGGAAATGTCCTATAGAATATGGGGGAACAATGGTTACAATTTACAACTGATTTGACTATTTTTTTTTACAATTGTTCAATTTAAAAATCAGATGCGTCGTATTTATGAATCCTAAATTGTTTAAGGAGTCAAGGGTTTTGTGATGTCAGTTCTTGATAGATCCTTCATTACTGAATCCAAATGTTAAATGTCTAAGAGTTAGTAACTTAAAATCTAAAATTCCATGATTCCTATAAAACTAAATATGGTGATTTTTGGCCTAAGCTGTCATAAATTTGTATTTGATTATAATTAGTATGTAAGTGAATGCTTCTCTTTCAAATTGAACGACAACTTGGAAACTTAGTGGACGTGACTGTTGTTCAGTTATATTCAAATTGTATTCGATTTAATATATTAGTCTCCAGTTATATGTAAGTCACGACTCACGATGAGCCTCATGCATGACGCTAATTCCATAGGAAATGCAGAATCTCTATCTCTCTCACACTCATTTAGTTGAAAAGACAAAATTTTGATGAATAATTATTGATTGCTCGTTACATATGTATACTAATCTCTGATGAAAGTATGCTCACCACAATTATTTAATTTCCCTTTACAAAGTCCAAACCGATTTTAAGCTGTATAATAAGTTACATTCTTGGTTTCATTAGAAACTTGATTTTACGATGGGTAATATTCGTGGGTTGTTTATAAACTACATTTTACTTGTTAAACTGTCACTTTCGCTTGTCCTAATGCATTACGTGTGTGGTTCCATTATTGCATTAATTTTCCAGGCAGACAAATTTAGGCATTCATACTGTAGATTGTATATAATTTGGTAAGCTACTTTGCCTTAATTATCAGTAATCAGCAAGGAATTTATTTTCATATCTTTCATTAGAAAATTTAATTACTTATTGGAAGGATAAAACTGTAAATGCATTAAAATCACTTTTTTTTAAATTATTTTAAATAAAAAATGGTTTTGTAAAATAAATTTACTTTTCCCATATTCATACTCATGTGTAATTCCCTTAAATCCTCACACTGTTGACACTCTCTTCTCTTGGAATGCGACCACACATAATCAAAATCGATTTGGTTTCCTTTGAGCTAAAACAAGGCAAAGAAGCTCTGTTTTTCTGCGATAAGATTTTCTTATGTTCAGCTAAATTTTCGTCTTGAACCCAAGGAAAGAGGCAAACATTAAGTATTCTCTCCATCAGGGATTCTAGTGCTGCCAATACATTTGCGATATCATCTTCGCTTTCCTTAAGCGAATGTTTCCGTTTTTAGTATGCCTGGCTTAGCGTGCGGCTGCGAGATTATATTTATGGAGCAGCAGATGTGCTCCAAAGAAATCCATACCGTTGAATCCATCCTTGAAAATTCCCGATCTAATCTTCTTTTTAATATCAGAAACACTTGGAATAGCTTGAAATAAAATATTTCACTTCTAATACATGTTCATATACATATATCTACTATCTACTGCTAGTACTGACGAGAGCTTAAGTATCGAAAACTCATAGTCGGGAGGGACAAGAGAGTAGGAAACGGTAAGCAGTTACGAAACAATGCCTATTATTATGATCTCTGACAGGATAATGACAAAGAGGATGAAAAGACGTTGTTATCTTTGCCACCACCTCTGGGAAAGAATGCATGAGATTTTTATGACTCATATTTGTTTTACAGCCTATACAGAAATGCCATGAATGCTGTGGTTAATACCAGATCAGATTTATTAGAGCATAGATCTTGTAATATACTAGACATGAAATGACCTTAAAAGTCCCAACAGCATCCATTACACCTTATGATTCTTATTCCACTGTCCGATCTCTTGTTTATTGTTGGGAGAGTCGGGTGCGAAGAATTACAATTGCAAAGCCTAGAAATGTACTTGCAGTGGAGGATATGAGGCTGTCTCCGGCCGGAAATCTACTTGACCCGGGCCCAGTAGGAGAGTTGAAGATGGAATGATTACATAATGTCTAGGATCAGAGACTGGACGAGCTGAACGGGGTAAAAAAAGAAGACATTATGGCAAAGCATTGCTTTTCCTGTTGTTTTCTGTTTTTCTGAAAATCCGACTCTTCCATACTGATGAATTTGTTGTTGATGGTTCTAATTTAAGTCAGGCCAAAGACTTGACAACCCAGTCATTAATTATTTGATTGTGTTCAATGCTACAGACTTGTGAAGAATTTATTCATTTCGTTTCTGTATGCATTTTTATAAACAATGAATTCAAAATGCAAAATGCAGATCTTCAGTAGGTTAGAAGGCAATGATAAATGTAACACATTGTCCAGTGGTTGCTTAATTGCAGACGTTATATGACCAGTTGTCTTCCAGATTTGTACCGTAGTGAAGTAGTATATATTATAAGCTGTAAGAAATGAATAGACATAAATTGTGCTCAGAAAAGAAAGAGTTTATGAAAAATGAAAAGTTGCTGCAGACATTTATATACACGTACATACATGTAAATGTAAAAAGTTTGCACATTAGATAAAAAAAACAGTTTTAAATATGGCTTTTAAAATAGCATTGGCAAGAATATTGTTGTTTTTAACAAATGCAATAATAGCGATGACGAAAGATCTTGATACATATACTTAATACGATTTGTCGAATTCAGAAGGCGGATTAAAATTTATATTCCTTATTGACTTGATTTTTTTCTTTAATGATCATTTTAAGGTTGGTAAATTTTGACAATATATTCTTACGCAGTTTTTCTTATAATAAATCTTGTGCTTCTTTTCCTGTCCGTATTTGACAAAGTGATTAATATGACATACATTCTAAAATTGTTCACTCTCACAACAATGTACGCTAAATATTTTTGAATATAAACAGAAGTAGTGGTCGAGAATTGATACTCTCTAGGAGCCAACATTTATTCTCATTTCAAACGCATTTTTTAATGATGACACAATATTTTTTTTATTATATTATAAGGTAGCGTCAAAGCAGGAAGGATAAATATTATTGTGGACGTTTGGTAGGAAAAATAATGAGGGCATCAGGTGAGTACCCTATATAAGGTTTGTTATTATTATTTATTATTATCTATAAATTAAGGGTTACCTCACTTAAAAACTATGATATCCCAGTGCTCACGGTAGGGAAATTATATTAGTACTTACATTTAGATATAATGTATGTATATTCAAGTTTTATACTTGATAATAAATCGTACTTTGTATAAAACGGTTTATTAGTATGGATACATTTTAGTGCTTAGATTTAAATTTACTATCAAATAGCACCTAGGATCGTCAGAACATTGTACAGGATTGCTTCATTGTCAAGAGTATACAAATATAAAGAAAGTTGGGAAGAACTAAAATATATACCCATTCATAATTATGTATGTTCTGGTGTTACTAGCAGAATGAGTATCAACATTAGGCAGGGCCATGGCTTATCAAGTTATTGCCAAACTACTTCCGTCAACTACAGGATTAATGTAAACTTTTAACACAATTATTAATGTTGGAGAGATCTTTGCGAATCTAACGAGTAGCGGTGAAAGTCATGGAGTGTGTTTGCATAAGGATTTGAAGTATGGCGACAAGTAAACCTTTAAATTGGAAATTAGGAGATTACATTAAAGAGGTACAAAACTATGAATACAATGGTTGACGGTATCCACACCATAATTAACTAAAGTTTAATTTGCTACCGATATCAAACCTTAGACCTTTAACTATTTATCATCAGGTTATTTTTAAAAAATTATAATATTATAGTATCAGTACCACTGAGTTAATACCATTTTGAGTGGATGTTTAGAGTAAACTGACATATAAAACTCGAGTTTTAAAATTATGGAAATTATCCGAAGAACGAGACATTGACAAACGAGCCTTTGATTGGATTAAAACTCGTGGATTTTTGTTCTCCCGACTTTGTCTTGAGAGTGCATGGAGGCCTGTTATTTATATTGAAGAATCCAAAGTCCATGAGATTCGTTTCTTGTCTTCAGATGATTTCGTTGGAAGGATAATATGCCCATTAGTTTTACTTGGTGGTGGGTATTTTGTATAAATACTGTAGAGAAGAAACAAATGTATCAGCAGATTTCTAAACTTAAAGGATTACAGAAGATCGAGTCATCATTTTTGTATATCTTAGAACTAATGTATGTGTCCCAAGTGAAGACTATATATGGAAGAATAATCCTTGAATATGAACAGGCTTGACAATCTGCCTCAGATTTCATCTCTTATTTTCTGTGGTTGGGTATTTTTTTTTTCTTTAAGCCACAAATTACAATTCTTGCTTTGGTTAAAATGTATCTATCCTATTCTTATTATTAGTGAGCTTTTAGTCCAAAAAAATGAGTTAGTGTAGAACATTGGAGACTGGAGTACTTAAGATGATGGGGGCGGAGTTGATCCTGCAGCAGGCTTGGCAGTTGCAGAAGCTATTTCTGAAAGTTTCACATCAATCGGAATCCGATCGTCGTATAGAGTTGGGGCTTGCAGAATAATTCCGGCCGTTCCGACCAGCACGGCTAGAGTAAAGATCCACAAAAACAGTCGATCTAACACCATAGCCACGTATTTCCAATCTTCTTTCACCTGTGGTAATTCAGATAAGATGATCTTAGGATAATGTACATCCACTCTTTCTGATCAACTCTATACATGAGTTCATAGTCTCATAATAGTACTATACTTACCCTAATGGACTCTTCTTCACGTCGAGTGTGTTCGGCTATGAAACGGACTCCTTCTACTGCTTTTGAAACCTCTGGACAGCTCGTCCAACATGAGCGATGTCTGCTTTCCCCTGGACAATCCATCATGTCTTCATCGGGGTCAACATCTATGTCCCTGTCATGAAGCTCCGTAGATCTAAGCAGCGGATGCTGCGAAGCTCTTGATGGCAGAACGTGAGGGGGTGGAGGCGGTGGGGGCATCCCGTGAATTTTACAGTTCCCATTCAACCCCAGACCATCTACAACCTCTCGACTGAAACATTGAAAAATTATTAAACTTTACATATTTTTTAATATATTGTATAACCTTGAATTGATGATTATGGAACTTATTATTACACATCATTATTATGAAATATGATATGATAATATACTAGACTTATTATTAATCCGTAAAGTACGAACGAAATGCAAAATATTGCCAATACATGGATGGAGAAGTATATCTTAAAAATATTCATGTAGTAAAAAAAAGTATAAGATAAGACAGGTGAAATGTAAAATGATTAATGGGTCCAAATTGCGGACGATATTACTTATGGCTATATTATAAGCCTGATCATAACGATTGTACGTTGGGAGAACTGGTCTGCAAGAACGTCTTCAATATATTCCTTTGGCCTCTTTCCAAATTTACGTTAATTTGGACCAAGAATGTCAAAAAAGCAAAATGTTCAGTCCTATTAGATTTTTTATAACAAGTTGGCAATAAAGAAAAAAAGATGATTTATGAGCACAAGTTCTTAACATCATAATCTAACAGTTCTTCATCAAGGTTCAATCGAAAACAAAACTCTTTGAAAAATTTGCATGTGTCTGTACATAAAACGACCGTCTGTTGTCTGGCATGAGAACCGAGATCAGAGAACGCATAAACTTTTCTGAAAGAATTGATTGATTTGACGGAGAAATATTCAAGGCATGTTGTTCATTTCAGCTGCAAATTGGCGAATAAAACAACGAAAACAATATTATTTTTATCGAGCAATTGTTGCAAAAAAGTGTAAATTTGCCGCTTTATATGCTGAGAATGGATTGTTATTTGAATCGTATTAGTTTTATAGTGCAGCTACAGCATGGAAAGTTGTCTCGAAAATCAATCCTAAGTATTACAAAGTGTGAATTAACGTTTAAGAAAGGGAGAGAAAATAACACTTTAATCGTATGGCCAATGAGTGGCACAAAGAATTGATTAGCCTCGCTTTGTGTTGTTTCAGCATGAGTGGCTTTCACTCATGCCATCGTTCAGGATCTAAAGACGTCTCTGGACATTCTGGTTCATTTAATGTTCCAGTAGTGTTCCAATCCAAATCAACAAAATGGCCATTCAACTTTCTTGCTTGTGAAAAAAACCTTTTGCTTTTTCATGGTGTTTATGAACAACACAGTTTTCATTGTTAAAAAGTGCTACAGTACAATGAATACATGGAAAAATGTTTTCTTTGCAAACTCCACCTGCATCGTACATTATCGCCTTTTCTTCTATATGTTGCCTAGATCGCCTTTGAACACTTTAAAATAAAATAGTTTTCTTTTTTTGAGAGAAAGTAGTGTAAAATATAATTTGCAATTATTTTAACGTCTTGTATTTGAAAGTACGGGGTGAAAATAATATTCTTTCTTTGTTTCAATAATGATGTGAGTGAAACCAAATCAATGATCAATAAATAGCACGTGGCGAGGATTCATTTCTTAAAGTCATATACGAAACAAAGTTAATAGGCTCAAGAAGCCAGGGAGTGAAAGCAGAACTGGGTAAAGTGATCAAAGGATTTTACTTGTTAGTACCAAAGTTTATAACATTGTTAGAAAATACTAATAAGCTAGATCTCAGTGATATCAGTTAGTCACAAAGTCAAGAACAAAGAATACTCAAAAAATTGAAATAATCTGATGACCTTAGACAAGAACGTAGAATATAAACTACTTGGCTTTAACGTTCACGAATGTTATTTGTCAACTGCCGTATTGCATGTTTTACTTGCTTTAATCTGTTGTTAAATAATTTCCCTTAGAAATCACAGAACATATTTACTATATGCAGGCACAAAATTGTACTACTCACTCGGAAGGAGACAAAGTCGTAAAGTTTCTGTTGATAATAGCTGCATAGAAGTTGGCGTGTGTTAGACTAAAAGCCGAATTATTGTAATACTGTTGCAGTATAGTTTATGCATAAGTATGATTACTTTGAAATGGATGTAATTTTAGATTCTAAAGATATTCAAAAGTCTTATTTTTAAAGCTTGATTGTTTAGACATGTATACCATTGAATAAGATGAGTAATATTACCTCGGTGAATAATCATGAGTTGACCTTGGACCCATCAGATCTCCGATTCCGAGGGCTTCGCGAATATCCTTTAATTGAAGTGGATCATGAAGTGATAGCGTTGGTCGTAATTCCAGTCCATTACAAGTTCGCACTAACAATCTCCCACCACTGTTCATACTTTGCGGCGCTTTGGCTCCTATCCTACTCCATAATTACAGAGAAGAAAGCATTAGAATTTCCTTTCCTTAGGTTCTTTCTCTTCCCACCAAAGGCGGAATCTCACATAAGGCATTATGGTAGCCAAGTTGAATAATATTTTTTAATTCCATTAATTAAACACCTAAGTATTCACATTTATCTGGTGTTGTAGGTAATGTTGCGAGTCATTAGGAGCAGTAAGGAATAGTTAAGTAGAGTCAGGACTTTTAATGATAAATATAGAGAATATAGAGAATAAGGTTAGGTTTTTTAAGAGTTAGAAAGGTCCTACAAGTGCTTACCTCTCCAAATAGTATTGAGGTCGTCGCATAACAAGAAGTCGAGGAAGAATATGTAGAAACACTCGGCGAACCCAAGGGGCCATGGTATGAGTCTGAGGTGTTCGGAAATGAACGTTAAGCACCACAACCGTCACACATATACTGAAAACCAAGAGAATGAAATGGTTAAGTGTAGTAAAATTCGTAGAGTTCTGATTGAATGGGCCTTCTACATACTTTCCAATTTCAATTCAATTTCATTGGCCAACTCATACCTTTCTTCACAATGTCTAATAAATCATCTTGTTTCCCCGCAAGGCTTTATATTATAGTCTGTCTCGACCTATCTTCCCTGCCTTGCTCTACATTACGATTTCCCAACTTTCTTTCCCAGGGTGCACACGAATAGCTATTTCTACGTCCGTTCGGGCTATAAAGCTTCTTTTTCGGATTCATGTTTCATCTCTTCTACTTCTGCTGTACTACTACTAATCTTAAGAAAGACGTACAGGAGGGATGATACTGAGGTACTTGGTTACAAGATATTAGATACTCTTGTACTAGATGTACAAGAGGTCGTAATATCTCAAGAGGGACAGAGAAATCCAGTTTCCTGTCTATGTATGACCATTTGGGAAATACTTAGTTCATCTACGGAGTCGAAGGACGAGATTAGGCTAGAAAAATGGATTACGTTATGCGATTCTCAACGGAATTCTTGTTGCCCTAAGGTACAAAAGACCTTAAGCCACGACATCAATATCTGTTTTGTGTTTGCTTGAATTCTTCCATCTCAACCCTTAATCTTCCTCTGACTTGTATTTCTTATCGGGGAATACCATTTTCCAATGTAAAAATAATCCAGCTCAACCAAACCACAGAAACCGAAAGAATAGATTCAGGATTGGCTAATGCCGTGACTTGAGTTTATGGGAATGCCACTATCGGCTCCAAAGCACCCATATCTCAAAATCAGTGGAACGTATCCTATAAATAAGGGAGATAAACATGTTGATAGGAATCCATACCTAGCTTCAGGAAAGACTTGACTCTTTCCTACATAATAATACATTGGAGAAGTATAAAATACACAAGGCCTTTGACATGAGCAAAAAGGCTCATTAATCCCTCTTGAAATTGCCTATGCACCGAGGGGAGATAAATAATTTCGATATATTCTAATCTCAGATATGCCAGTATATGAATTCTCTGCCACTATATGAATTCTACACGCACATAATTGCGAGAAAAGGGGATCAATAAAAAGTTCTTACCTAACCGTGTCGAGTATCATGGTAAAAAGTACAAACTTTCCCAGGAGTGGAACTACAAGACTCGTCGGTGGAATGATTTCTGCCAGCAGCAAGAAGAACACAGTGAGAGATAGCAGAATGGATATTGACAAGCTGACCTAGACCAAAAAAGAGGACAAACCGCAAACCACAGGGGGATCATTAGTTAATTGCTCAATTCAGTCAGTGGTGGATTAATTAATTTGAGACAAAACTAATTTTTACTTTCTCTCCCGAGTCGGACGGAAGGTAAAAGACTAGAACCGTGAGGAAGGAGATCCCCATACAAGGGATAATCAGGTTAACTGTGTAAAAAAGCGTTTTTCTTCTCATGGTAATATTAAACGTGATGTCCAAATAGGGTTCATCGCAGCAAGTGTAAAACCGCTCGTTACGTACAGCTGGGACTTCCAGGATGTCCCATTCTACCGACATGTAGAACTCGGAGAGATCCTGTTCAAACAACATAACATAATATCTACTGCATCCTTTCCACAATCCAACATATTACGCTCTTCTATATGTACATGTTATAACTTACCACTCCGATTTCAACTATATTTGAGTTCTCCTTCTCATCAATATGCCGTAGGTCGACCTTAATTACAAACCAAAACTTACATTTACAGAATTAATGTGGGACTAAGCTGATAATCATATATAATATTTGCATTCCAGTATAATTTTGAGCTTCAAACTTCCAACAATTTGTGAGACAACCTCTTTATTATACAGACTGCATGAGACTATAGGGTATCAAACTTTTTGAGCTATAACATTATGTATTCATTTATAAAAGCAGAACTTTTGAAGCTAGAAATGTTTTACAAGATGAAACAAAGGGTTCTGTGCAACTTTTCTCGAAAACACATCAAAGCCGAGAAAAAGGAACTTTATGAACTTTAGTATAATAGAACCCAACGATTGGACGAACATCTACAAAGTTAATAATTTTTAATTTTGAGATGACTTTATATTATTACGATAAGGATAATCCAATTTTATATATTATACAGATTAATTAAATTTATTTAACGTCTAGAATGCTTAAAAAATTATTGGAATTTTTAATTGGATCTTCAAACTAGAATCTATCCTATATGGTTTAAAGTTCTCAAAAATATGAATTATAATGCTTATTGTTGCAGGACATAAAAGACTTACCTGAAAACCGTCATACGTCCATGAACCAAATTTCATTACACTGAAGAAAACACACATACAACTGTTAGCATTAAACAAAGGGATGGAATAATTTTAATAGTTTTAAAAAATCTGACTATAAATTTTACCAGGTCTGCTCATCAAAAGGAAAATATTCCACGTCAATTTCACAGGATGATTTGTAAATGGCAGGCGGTTTCCATCTGCAAAATTCAATGTCTGAACTAGCATCCAAGCCACGGAGAAAGTTAAAGAAAAAAAAGACTTACTCAACCATTCCAGATGAGTACAATGTGGCTTTGGTGGCCAGTGTTACTTCAAAATTACCATCCGCACTGAAAGACAATTCAAAGTCGTTTAGTTGAAATGGAAACTAACAACAGTATTTTGACCGGCAAGTCATTTCCGAGTTTCTAGAGAGATTTTATATTGAAACGAGAATCAGTTCCCTGTAATTTATTACTCCCATCCCCCGCCCTTCGTTACGGTATGAAAGGACTACACAAAGTTAAATGGGGTCGTCGAAGAAAGTAAAAAAAATGAAAGACTAAGAATACTCGTGTTTTTCTCTGGTGGTGAAACACCTCGAAGAAAAATTATACGGTATGGCATTCATCGACCAGATTTACTATTTTGATTGGTCGTCGTTCTGGTCAACGACCTGGCGGCCAGTGTTTTTTGGTTTCATTATTATTATACGATTGTGTTGTGTCATGCAAGAATTGTCCCCGCTGCTTTCTTCCGTCCAAGTATTAGTTACTTTCACGTCTGCATTGATTGTGATATTGTAATGCACCACTCAATACAAACAAACGCACACGAGTTCGGTACTCAAAGCCTCAAGACTCTACTGCTGACTATATATTCTAGCTTTTTGGATATTGATCTCCTGGAAGAAAGAAAAAATCCTTTCCCCTTACTTGTTGTAAAGAACTATGTCGGGTCTCCAAATATGATCTGAAGGCACGTGGAGGCTTCTTACACCTCCGTATTCAGCGGGGTCCCATGTCAGCTTGTAGTCCATCCAAAACTACACCACAAAAACATTCTTTATGAATATTTATATATTTTTTATCTCTGTTCTATAAAGTACAAACAGCCACACAAAAGTATCCACATCGATAGTGAAGCCATAACAGGATCTTTGTATGTAACTCAATTAGTTTAATATTTGAGCGTTTACATCCTATATCGTGTACTAAAGATTACGAGCAATTAAAAGCACTACACTTACCATGAAATTCAAATAGAAATCATCACTAAAATCACCGCAACAAAATTAAATACACAGAGAAAGTATGTATGGATATGCATATCTAATTACGACTTTATGAATTATGGATGAGAACGCTACATGCATCAAAATTCGTCGTTAGTTCAGAGTAATCCTATAAGCGTCTCAGCTCAGTTATAGTTTTATAATGGACAACCTATGACTGACTTGTTCAGTTTTCTGACAAGATCCTTATTAAATTTGTCAATTATCTGGTACAAGTTTATAATCATTGATTTCATACGGTTTATCCATTTCAAAACATTGTACACAATTTGTTAACAGCAAAAAGCTTGATTTAAGTTCAAATACTACACAACGTCATGCAGCACAATTATTACAATCGATTCTAAATACAGTAAATTTTAATGTACCTGTTCAACCCATAAATTCGTTGTCATAATCTGATTCTTCAAGTTCTGAAAATCAAAAGAAAATTTATGCACTTTAGATTTTATTACCAGACATACATCGTAGAGTGTTTTCTTCATGTGGTGTGAATATGGAAATTTTCCTCAGTCAAAACTTGAATTCAATTTTATTTTACCATACCCATACACATGACTTTCACTTTTATTCGTGCAGACGTAATGGACGTATTTTTAAGCTCTAACAGTTGGTAACAATGCATTTTATGCTCTAAATTATTCGAATTCACTTAAGGATTGTTTTTAAGGAGATCAGTTCACAAGAAATCCATCCAAGCTTACAGTTCTAAACTTCTAACGCTTGAATTTAAATTCATTAATTAATTTCGGTTCTTCAAGTTTCAATAAGCGAGCAGATATAGAAATATGGTAAGCGTCCTCTCCATTTAGTAAAGCGTCTCTACAAGACTTGATAAAGTAGATTTTACTTTGAATAACCGCATCCGCATCCCACGGTAAATCAGTGAAGGTATTTGAATTTATTTACCTTCCATTATTTGTACAAAATGAGTGAAGACATGTCATCTGTAAGATTCTCCAGTTTTGAATAGTCATTTCCGACAGGTATGATAAAATTCTCTCCAAAAGGATTTCATTCAAATACTAAGTACTCAATACATACATACTTAACCTCCCAATTACGAATAATGCATTGAGCGATTCTATAGTCGGTAGGCTCTGATGCGAGTTTCCACTTCCTTCGTCAGTGGTCTTGTAAAAGAAACTCTTGAACTGCAAAATTTATTCGGCTTGTTATTTATTCATTCAATTCACTAAATACACACGTTTGCACATGTGTTCACCTGCTCGGTCTGAAAAACCAGGTCTTTTCTTTAGGTACTCGTTTGGATACCTGTGTGTTCAACCCGTTGCAGGGCTGCTGCACTAGACCACTCTTTCAAAGAGAACTGTTTTGTTCGTTGGAATTTCCCTACTTTGTACTACCCCTTCGTTTAATGCATAATAATATGTTCAATCCTATAGCCGACGTATATATATATTCATAGAGACAAGCAAGGTTTTCTCTTTGGAGAAAAGTTCTAGAAATATCAAGAAACATCTTGAGAAATAAAATTCGTGGATAACAATACGAAGCCATACGAAGGAATATCAGTATTTTCTCAAAGAACAAGTCGCACAATCAGCGAAAAAGTCAGAGAGACAGAATCTATTTCTTGTTGGCTTCCATCCGAGCTTTGCTTTAAGACTTATTGGTCAGGAAGATCTGAGGACCACAAGGAAAGAAATCTAGGAAAGAAGAACGCTAAACGTAATCTATTATTTATTTCTGAACAGGCATGGACAAGTAGAAAAGCCAATGGCTAACACTGATGCATAACTAGAGAGTAAAATTGTATTGAGAAATGAAAGGGAAAGGATTCACGTAAAAGTTTGTCAATTTACGACCGAAGGCTTTGTACTAATAGAGCAAATCTACGAGAATGAAAAGAAAACTTGTTTTGTCTTTGGATCTTTGACTGTCAGGGTGAACGGCGTCGGGAAGTGAAGTTATTTGAACTCGATCCAACAAAAACAATTTTCCATTATTTTCTCCAAATATTGTTACCCCTCACCCCGTCAAAGGCTCGTTAATCAGGCAGAGTCTTAACTCTTTTAACATCATATAAGTACATACGCAGATATTTTACGGACAAGGCGACGCTTTGAGTTTTGAGCTCTCGTTCCAGTCCCACTACCATGATCCTCATCGTCACAAACAAGTCTTTACACTACTTTTCCGTTCCTGTGTTTGTTTTCAACTTCAAAGGATATAAATTCCGTCAAAAAAATATTCCATAAGAACTTCAAGACTTTTCAACTAAGGGAAATAAATGAGTCAAAGTGCTGGTCATAAAAGGACGACGACATGGAGCAAAGGAAGCCTGGAGAAAGTCATTCTAGCTGGTGGCAGCAGTGGTGGTTGTCTCTTCTTCTTCTATCTTCTTATTCAAGTCTGCATGAAATTACAAATTTGTCTTTCTCTTTCCTTTTCGCTCTCTCTCTCTTTCTCTTAATCCTCCATTTTGCTCACATTTTCGCGACAAAGTGAAGCCCTCATCTCAAGAACCAACTTCAACCGGATACAATTAGGACGAGGACATAAGGCTTACTTAAGTGCCGCTGCCATTTGTACCTACTCACTTTACCTAGACAGTATAACAGTGTACTATTTATTGGGGCTGGAGAAAGTCATGAGCAATGACTATGCTAATTCGGAACCATTCATGAGGATTTCCAACTATATGGACAAGATAGACCTTTCTACCACAGCCACTCCAACTTTACAGAGAAAATAACCCTAATCTATATAGATCTCTCTTTACTGCGGCATGGTAAACTCCAGCCAGTGGCGATTGAAATTTTTCCTTCCCTGAAACAAACTCCTCAAAACTGCTACTACACTAGAAACCAGATACCAAAAGATCAAAAGCATTGATAGGAGAAGGACTAGGAGAGATGAATTAGAATCTGGTAGTGCACCTTTTTACAGACCGCTTGTGAATCAAGTTTTAAAATTATTGAGAGTCCCAATGACACGTATTGAAAACATAGAATGTTCGAAACGCAATTAAAGGCTTTCCAATGCAATGGCAATAAAATACCTCCTTGCTTTAAGGCCTTGATTTATTGGACAAGTTCAACCGGGCCAAGTACTACACGCGGAACATCTAATTGAAATTTTGCAGACTAAAATCAGCTACATACGACGAGTGATTCCGTTATTGATCAAATCCTTGGATTAAATTACTAAACTGATAGCCTTCTGTTGACAATGTGCTTATTTACACAGTATCTGATTTCCTTTGTTTTTAAACCTCTGCTGAATAGTCATGAATCTCGTCACAGTTTTTGTGCTCTCCAAAATCCCCTACTAAAATATACAACGATCATAAATAATAGAGAAGAACAACAGATAGACAGACACATGAAATTAACAAATTATTACACTCATAACCGTAATAATGTGGATTTGATGGCTCGTGCATACATGAGCCGAGAACTGACGTGTGTTTTACGTGGCATGGAATAATGCTACGAGCTTGTGAAGAAACTCATTAACTCTGAAAACCGTATACATCATATTATAGGATAACAAAAGCGGGATCTTATTATTGAAGCAGATTAAAGCTGAGTTACAGCAAATCCCCCAATAAAAATACAAATCCACTTCAGAGCATACATCCAGAAGCCGTAAGTTGTAGTGTTTTGTTGGAGCCATAACAGAATTGATAGAGCACTTGAGCATCAGTCTTGTTATAAGTAAGTAAGGATAAAAGACCTCTCGCTACCACTAGCTTCTCTAAGCATCTCTAAGAAAGTCTTTGGCTATAATACACGCTCCTCGACGCATCTGCAGTGAAAGTGAAACATATAATAATTCCATATAATACTCTTCTACTACTTCGGTTTGATAATAAAAAAGACGTTATGAACTGAACCCTGTGGAGGTTGGTTGAGAGAGCCCTGGAGAATTTTTATCTATCCATGACAGCAGATATTTACCTCACCTAGATTCCTTCCTCATCCTTATCTATAGTTTGGGTGCATATCTTTGAGCATTAACTGGGACAGAAGATGCCTTTGTAACCCTTTGTGAAGGAAAATGTAGGAATTTAGAAAGTAGGTATTTTTGAAACCTTTCTTCTGTCGACATGACCTATTGAAAGTAGTAGTGGGGACAGAGTCAGATTTCCAGCATTTCCACCATCCACATGCATGATGGAACAAGCGGTTTCTTTCAGCTGGCTCTACTTATATATTACATGGTTTTGTTAGTATCTAGAAGATGCAGCATTTTCAGTGTTCCCGAACCATGAATAATTAATGGATTAAGAGCTCTTGGTGTAGGGAAATAAAGAAAAGCCTCACGAAGAAGGATAAACGGGGAGCAAAGGCGAGTTCAAAATCCTCACTACATCTTTCCTCTCATCTCCAACTTTTCTTAGCTCTCTCTTAAACTAGAAAATTATTTACACAAATGCCTTAGTCTATCTGACTCAAATACTAATACATATTACATCTGACCGTCGTGACTAAATTTCTCCTCTCAACACATTTAAACACACCGAATTCGAAATTTCCTGCCTGGATAATGAATGAATATAGTCAAATAAATTACTAACGATAAGATGTATTCATAATTATGAATGAGGCGTTTAGAAAACAACTTTTGGTAGGAAACAACTTCTCATATTTGCAGACGGTTTAACATCTTTTTATTATTAATGTCGTCATCAGCATTTTGCATGAAAAGGGTCGTCCCTAAATGTGGTGGCTAGGTCAGACATTAAAGTGATTTAAGAATGTCAACGCTGTATAATTAATAATAATTTAATGTGGATTGCAACAAGCCGTTGTTATCTAAATTCTTATTACTTTGCCCTCCGCCTTTTAATTAATATAGTACATAAGAGAGATAGTTTCTTCACATTTCTGTGAACATGCACACGGTACATTTTAAACACAGAGATATTATTATTTTAGAAATAAATCTACTGTTTTCAAATACAACAGTATTTATATCAACAGATACATAAACTTGAGCTAAAGCCCACACGTCGTGAGAAGAATGTATTTATGAATTACGTGAAGTCCATACTGTTTTTCTATTAACTCACAATATATAGGAATCTGTTTCTTTCAGGATTTACCCTTACAGCACAAGAATGGTATATATTGGCAAAGAATAAAATATAGATATTGATCAAAAATAATACAAAAAATAAAAATGTTTTAGTTTGTGATTGCAAAGATATGTAATGCAGCTTTGGAAAATCAATATAATTTGCTAAATAAATCCCTAGTATTGAATTTTACAATAGTTTCACAGATAAAAGTCCAAGAACTATTCAACCTAATAATGAGGAATGCATTTCTAGCATATTTTACAGTTGGTTATTAATCTACAACTAATACAAATAGGTAATATGTACGTAATAAACGGTTGTAAACGGTCTTGTAAACTAACATTGGAAATAGTAAATGGCTGAAACCAGGAGGAATTTATTGAAACGGTTTATCAAATCACAGTTAACACTAAATATATTGCCAAGTATAATAAGTACAATAAGATTTTAATTAATTTTGTCATAGTATAATTCAATTTAGGATCTTATTAGTGATAGTCGACAAACGGGCGGACAGACAGGCAAATCATTTTCATAAATGAGTTAACACAATAATAATGGTATTTGCTGTAATATGTACGGCATCATTGTATTTCTCAGAAATAAATGTTGCGTTGATCGACAATTCTGGAAAGTGTAGTGCTTGGAAATTTTCTAGAGTAATGTAGGAAGGTTTTTGAGATTATGACAAAAATACTAAATTTATGCAATTAATTTTCGAAAATAGGAAAGAGAATAAACCGGGGGGCAGAACTGCGTCTACAAATGAGGTTATAAAGCCTTCATGAATTTTGAATTTCTATGCATTAGTAAAGCAGCTTGTAACGAATGGGATCTTGAGTCGGGGATCCGAAAATGGACTCCATTACAGAGAAAAAAGCCCTTAGGGTTTGAATTGAACCCGCTGTCTACTCTCATTCCCATCCTTCCGCCATGTAATATTTTCTCTAGATTCCAAAAAAAGCTTAACATTCCATACTAAAAACGCACACAAGCTCATAATTCAAAAGTCAAATCGGGGCATTTAAATGTGGACGTGTAATGACATTTTCAAAAATTCAAGTGGCAGGACTTCTTTTACCACGACTTTGGGATGAACACTTGGCTCTGTGGTAAATTCTAGGAAACGATGTACAGGTTAAGTGTAGAAAATAGCAGTTCGTGTAAATAGAAAAGAAATTGATCAAATTTGTGGAGTTTCAGAGAGAGAAAGAAAGTATTGAGTCGTACTTCTTGAGCAAATAGCACTTGTCTCCCATAAAAAATGAAGAGTAAACATTTTCTCTATAGTTCTCAGTGGAAATGAAGGATACATATTTGTATTGTAGTGTAGACAGAGCGTACAGACAGCTCTCACGAATTTTAAACACGGAAGAGAGAGGCTAACTCTGTCTAGCTGGTTGAACCGTTTTTTAAATTACTACTCAAAGGATACGAGGCTTGTACGACCAAAGTGTACTAAGAACTTAAGATAAGACACAGAAATGAGAGCCAGTGGATCAGATTCGTTCGTGTATGCGGGGACGAGTTGGGTTGACTTTGAAATACGAAGAAGGAAACTCGGCATCGACAGGATAACTTCAACCACTTATTATGAGATCGGTGAAGAGATATTTACTTAAACGGGGGGATCTACAAAACTTTGGAAACGTTGCCTATGGGCCTCTCCCATGATATCGACTTGTACTTGTACCCACACCAGAATTCTGATGAAGTTTCTACTTCTTCCTTGTGGAACACTCCCATTTCCTTTCACTATTCCTCCAGACTTTTTTCCTTGCTGCTTAATAATGTCCGTATAGAGATCCTAGATACTCTTTTCTCAAAAAAAATTCCTCCTTGAATCGACAAATCCCATACTGGGTTTAATTAATGAGTTGAGATTAACATCTACCCTGTCATACCAACTCAAGACGGTTCCTGTGTTATCGTCATTTGTATGTACAAGCAAAAGCAAAACACGTCTCATATAATTTGAACTTAGGTGACCTAAGTTAGGTCTCTTCTTTCTTCGTCTTGAGTCCATGCCACAGCCACTTTCTGTATCTGCTAACTCAATTTGCTCTTGATCAACTAAATACATTTCCGGAACGACTTCATTTCGAGCTTCTAATATGTACCTACCTACTTGACTATTCTAAATTATGTCACAATAATAAACTTTTTTTTTTATGAAATCTTGCTACATGAGTGCAAATTAAATCTATGTTAACGTGACACAGATTCACAGCTCTAGAGTTTTATCTAACTTTAGCCATCTTTTTTTCGTCGTTGTTTTTTATAGACAAAAAGTATAAATATAGTTGCTCAGTTGTTACAATGTGTTGTGAGTTTGCAAAGTGATATGCAAAATAGTATTTCCTTTTTTTGCATTTCAAGAGGACATAAAATCAAACAGTCAATCGATAAATCTCAGGTCTTCTTTACGCAGTCAGATCCAGATGGATTCAGATCCAGGGATAATGCACACAAAAATATATGCATTATTTACACAAGAGAATATTTCATCGTTATGCTATATATATATACAATATAGAACTTGCTTGCTATGTTTGTGGTTTTCCAACCTTACTTAACTCTCCTTTTTATGCACACATAGTGGAACTTGAAATACTACAAGTTAAATATGGGCTTCTCAAGTCAAGTTAATTAATAACATCCACTACTACCTTTCCATCTTGAATGGTTTAGACGACGCTTATTTTATCTCTATTATAAGAGCGAGAATGCTATACTTGTGGCTATGTAACTCGGTTAATTTCTCCTTCAGTCTCCATAGAA
>JAQGBQ010000005.1:0-99138 GCA_034698485.1 Vertagopus arboreus
CATAAGCCAACTTGGTGACGTGTTTCTCACTTCGCCCCAATAGAGATTTCTTTCAATGGCATACACTAGAACCTTAATCATTCTGCTCGTCTGTCCAAGATAAATTTTAAATTCAAGCCGGTACTTAATTAATTTATACAAGTGTAACGATGTTTGAAATGTGGCGTTTTATGCCTTGCTTTTATAAAAATAAATTAAATATGACAATTCATCCGACTGATTTACAGAATTTCCATTTATTTCAAAGACTACATTGCCCCAAAAGTATCAGTTTTTGAGATGCTCATTTGGATTTCTGTTGTCAGTTAGGACAGTAAGCTCTCCCTTTGCAACAGAACAAGCAACTCAGACTTCGTGTGTGAAGCAAGAAAGTGAGTCGAGTAGCTCAAGGACTTTTTAGAGACGCCGGATTTCTTTCCTACAACAAATTACAATTAATTTATTAAAAGCGAAGAAAAGTTTGATTTAATTGTAGATAGAATAGCGAGGCATGAGAAGAGTCCCTTCGTCTTGGTCCAAGATACTATTTATGGTCGTCGTGTTCACTAGCACAGACGCATACTATTTATACAGCAAGTATTTAAGTAAGCCAGTAGTTCGGCGTTAGTTTAATAATTATAAAATTATCAATATCAAATCCCCCGTTAAAATATTTTCAACAAGTAATTGGTAATGATAGTATAATCAAGGACACACCCATGTCTTCGAATCCAAGTTACAGAGATCCCAGGAGGGAATTTGCCCCGCGTGGGGGTGGTTTCCGTGGGGGCCGTGGTAGAGGAGGATTTAACAAGCCCAGGAGATACTGGGACAACGATGACTACTATGATCGAGAGAGCAAGGTCAGTCAATATCATCTTATTTACTTTTCATTTCACTAATTACGCAGTTGACGATCAAGCATTTATATTTATTATTGTATTTAATTTTATAGGACCACGATAACAGAAGGCGGCGAACACGAAGTCGAAGCCGTAGCAGAAGTTACAGTCGAAGTAGAAGCCGAAGCGCTAGTCCACCCCCAAGATCTCGTCGAAGGTCAGGCGATTATGAACCCAAGACCCAAGGAATTGTGAGCGAGCCAAGTAATCCGGAATCTTATGACCCGTATATCCCTCAACAATCAAGCAAAGGCTCCACACCAGCAAACAATTGGAAACCTGCTGATATGGGAGAATATGGTCCAAAGACAAATGGAGAAGGTCGTCGTCTGGCTGCTCCGGCTGGGTTATATGAAGGAGCTTCACTAGATCCCATTCAGCAGCTGCAGATTCATAGAATTCAGCAACAACAAATGCAAAAGTTTCAGCTGCAGCAACAAACAATGGATGACCCATCTATTACCTTTTCTGGATATGGATTTGGAAATAATACGAACCCTGCTCCCGTACCTCCTCCTGTTGCTGTTGGAGTAGTTCGGAGCACTCAGTTCTTGTATCCACAGCAAACATCTGAAGCTCCTGGTCTCAATCTTGGAAAGTCTCAACGAAACGACCCAAGCCCAGACACATCTCATTCCTCAAAGAAGAAAAAGGACAAGAGGAAGAAGAAAAAGAAGCGAAGGAGTTCCTCTTCTTCAACTTCTTCATCTGATGACTCTTCTGGGTCACGGCGGCGGCGAAAGGTACATTACAATAACAAAGCTTGGCGATTGATTTTTTTATTCCAACCTTATGATGATTTTTTTTATAGACAAGCATATGTCAGATTATAATTGTTGACAACTTTATTCTGAAGTTATAAAATAACTTAAAATAACAATCCAAGAAGTTTGGGTTTGCTTTATAATTTAGTATTTATTTTATGTTTGTAGAAACGAGGCCGTGATTCTGACGACTCTTCTGATTCTTCATCTGGAAATGAAGAAGGTACTAATAAAATTAATTTTGTTACTTACAAATATTCTATATACAACTCATATTAAAATTTTGTGATTGACTTTTTTAGATACTAAACAGAAGGAAAATAAACCTGCTGCTGCTGCTTCTTCTAGTGGCTTGACAGATCAGCAGCGAGAGGCATTGCTTGGGCAGAAAGATACTTACAAAAAGAAGTTGGAAATACTTGAACGAGAAATAACAAAACTTCAGACTAAGGAAGACGAACTTAACAAGAATCGAGCAGATATCAGGCTTGTCGATGAAAATCTAAAGTTACAGGTAAGCTTAATAACTAATAAGATGGGTGTATTTGTTCTAATATTATTATTGGCAGTAGGTTCTATGATGTTACAATCTTGACAAGCATATATCTGATTATAGTGAAGATATTTTAACTCTGAGATTTTTACCCTACAAAATTTTTTAAATGCTGGCTTGTAATGATTTTTAAAATTTTAATACCTAAATTGTTTTATTTCACAGGCTGAACTGAAAGGAAGATGTAAAGCGGTTCATATTGTCTTAGAAAAGATCAACGATGTTCTACAGGTTGATATGACCTCTGCGGAGAAAGTTCGAGCTCCTCCTCCAGTTCCACCTCCTCCGCCAAAAATAAGTCACAGCCATTCCGCAAAGGAGGTAAATTTCAGTTTTAAATAAACTAACTATTGAGAAAGATATTATGATGATTGAATTCGGGTTCGATATTTATTTTTTGAATATTTTGTGTGTTGTATTAATTTAGAAACCAGATGTAAAAGAACAAGTGACATCTGATTATGATTATTTTGACAACGGTCAGCATTGGTGTCGGCTATGCAATGCATTTCCCGATAATGTGGAGCAAATGTTGAACCATTTTCATTCTCAAGCTCATCAAGATCAAGTTGAGGTATGAATTAATTTAAACTATTTGATAAAGTATTTTTTTTCTCTTGCTATGATGATTTTTTAATATAGACAAGCATATGTCTGAATTTTCATGTTGATCTTTATTGCGTCTGAGCCATTATTAATGCGTTTTTTAAAAACATTTCTGTTATGATTTGATTGAGTGCTAATGATGAATATTTTATCTTTATTTATTCAGCAACTTGGGATTGACGACAAACCATGGCATAAAAGACCCACTCTCCAGGAAAATAACAACCCACACCCAGGGGCCAAGAAAGTTCCATTCAGAGGTAAATGTTTTGTACAACAAAGTTGATCACTACTATAGTAATTCTTTTCTTAGGAATTGCAATTATTGTCCTTTGAATTTCAATCAGAATCTTATCACCACACAACACTACTACTTAAAACACTTTGGTTGTATGAGTTCGAGATGCGAAGTTCAGCTGTTGAAAGATGTAAAATGGAGCTCCCACCCATGACTTTAATATGTGAAAATGTAAACAGTACCTTACATGTTTGCTTTTAATCCCTATTTAACAGGAATGCAGTTTTTTTCACCAGTGGAGGGTTGGTATTGCCGGCTTTGTAACACATGGATGGGCGATCAACATTGTGCAACTGATCATCTGAAAAGCAGCGAGCACAACAACAACTATATGGTCAGCACAAACAACTACAAATGTTTAAAATTAATAATTTGTTCAGGTGCTTGAAAGCTTTGAAATATCACCATCACACGCCGATGGAGAAAGGTGTTGATAAATTAAACTGGATTAAGAGTATCCGAGACTAGAAACCCTTTTCCTGCAACAATCTCATTGATTGAAAGTAGTCCTTTTTCAATTAAAAGTTAACCATTCAACTTTGGTGTAACTTAGCACGAGTAGGTATGAAAATGAGATTATGGGGGGCGGCGAAAGATGCAAAACTATATTTTGAATGCTAACATACTTTTTGGTTTTGCAACAGAATTTTCTACAAGAACACCCGGATTGGGAAACAAAATGGGGCACCGATCGAGAAAAAGCACGCAGTCGAGTTGGACTGGACTCTTCTAAAGCAGAACCTAGAAGGTCAAGATTCCAGGATCGACCGCCGACTGATGATAACGGAGATGAGAATGGAAAAAGTATTCGTGTTCAAATGAGAAACACCATTAAAGTGGATGAAAATCGGAGCGACTTTATATCCAAGTCAGAAACAACAACCGCAAAGGATTCTGGACTCGACGAATGGATGGGGAAACCCCAAAAAATAGCATTAGACATTATTGATACACAAAAATTTGCAGAGATTGTTCGTCAGAAACACGGAAATAAGCTGAAGGAAGATACAAAAGTGAGTTCACCACAGCATTCTGAACCTCGAAGACCTTCACCATTGCTATTACAACCCAAAGAAAGGGATTCCAGAAGAGACGACTTTGGAGGTGGTGATAGAGACAGAGATCGAAAGCGATATGATCGTGTAGAGCTTCAAATCTCCTCTCGAGAAAACAGGGAGAGAGATCGGTATAATCGAGACCCCCGAGGAGGACGACGGAGGTGAGTTTAATTATTATGTTTTACTTTCTAAATAACAGCTTAATTCATATTGTGAAACTTTCAAAGATTCCAATAATCCATCGACCTGAATATTATATTTAGGTGTACAATTCATTTTGTACTGTTTTTTAAATTGTTTGAATTTGACATTAATGTTTAGAAGCAGGTCTCGCTCCAGATCCAGAGATAGAGGACATCATGGTCGGAGAAAGTCGAGATCTCGCTCAAGGGACCGAAGGGACAGAGATCGAAATACTCGTGATAAAGTTGAGTCTGTCAAGAAACTACCGATGATTGGGAAAATGCCATTATATAAACGGCCTCTTCATTCAGGAAAGGATAAAGATAAGCAAGGAGATGATAAAGACGGAGTAGATGACACATCCAAGACTGTAGGAGGGTCAAGATCATTTGGTCAACCTGAAGAATCCAACACATCCATACCTAGTGGTGAGAATTCGTTAAGTGGATTCGGAGCAAGTCACGGAACAACAACATCATCTTCTCGAATTAACTTTGAAGGGTTTTCTAACGACATGAAAGGTTATGGAGTTGACGGATCAATTGACGCCAGTAGTTATGTTCAACAGCATAGCAGACCAAGTGCTCCAGATATGGACTTGAAGCCCCCTGGAGAAAAAGAAGCTCCAGGTGGAACAAATCTCCCAGATGATTTACAACAGGCATTGGATATTATCTATAAGGGTGGAGGAAAACCAATTCCGATTCCGCCACCTTCTATGTCAATGCCTCTGCCCGCATCCATTTCGAATATTCCTATTGGAGTCCCACCTCCATCAACAACATCCTACGGCACAGGTACCTAGTCTGCATTAGTTAAATGTTACTATATATCGTGCAGATATTGTTATTGAGGAATCTAATTTTTAAATATTCTGTTTTGATTTATAATAGACTATGTGTCAATGTCGGGATCGGGTTATCCAAGCTACATGGGTTATGAGCCATACCAAATGTCATTCGACAATTATGTTCCACCTCCTGGCTATGAAGATATGGAAGAAATTGTATCAGCAGGTAATGTTCCAGTGGAAGAGAGCAACTCGGTAACCGCAGAACCTCAGCCAACAGCAGCGGCTAGTAATGATACCGATGAAACTGAAAATGTTGAAGACGACATGGATGACTTGAGAATGCTAGGTATAGATTTGGATGATGTTGCTGTTGTTCGTCGTTGAATAGAGAATATTGTTATTGAAATACCCAAGTAGTCTTTGTTATAGTATTATTTAACTTTTTTTTCAATTACCGTCTTCTTTTACTCATTCATTTCAAAACCTTTAACTTTTGTAGCTAAACTGTTGCGATTTCAACCTATCTTTAGACTCAGGATTCAAAATATTGATTTATCATACTTGAAGTCATTCAATTACGATTTAAAAACTTGCTACTTAACTTCATCATGTATATAGTATATCGTAATGTCAAAAATATAATAACCTGCCTCATTTTGTAACAAATAAAACCGATGGTTCGCCCACTGTCAACTTATTTTGTTTGATCTGATAAAAACTAGACTGGAATTTTTATTCAAGAATTGCACAAAGACTTCATATGTACATCTTAGCATAAATAAATAATAACAATGTCAAAACGTAAAATGGCATGTAACAATACAAGGAACAAACAAAATGCAAATACAAGAAGGCCTGTTGAATTTTTTATTTGCTAATACTAAACAAATCCAAGTCAACAGGTTTTGAGATCCACATCCCCAATTGAGCTTCTTGCATATGAAGTAGGAATTTTTGTTTGGATATCTAGAATTTTATACAAATCGTATTAGTTTTCTGCATCTTCAAGTTAAAAATATATAATAGGTAATGTGGTTTTCCAACCTGATAACTCTCAGCTAAATCCTTAGCTTCTCGATATGAAAGATCAGCGAAATTGTCTCGTCTTCCTGTTTGGTTCTTATATAGCTTCAAAAATCTCATAAAAGCCATCCGTTTGGAAAGGCGAGAAGCGACTCCGCCAGGTTCACAGCGCCCCTTTGAAGCTGCAAGAACTTCTGGAGTGGACCAAGAGTAACTCCAACAGACAGCATGATTAGGACTCTTTTTGACTCTTCGCTTTTCTTCATGGGAAATCATTAGTAGATGTGCTTTATTTATTTTGAAAGGTTCCGGAATTGTCCCAGCTAAACCTTCAATTCGTCCTAGCACAGCTCTGCATTAATTATTGACAAAGTTACAGTCATTTGATTTAACCATAATAATGGTTGGTAGCACTTTTAAAGTTAATGTGTACCTTCTGAAATGAACCGGGTGATGAAGACTGCCAAGGATAATCGATGAATAATACACGGGTTTAATAAGGTTTGACAACAACGCTCCTTGGGCTCCGACAACATTCCATCGGCAAACTTTGTCTGAACAACTCATAGTGTACAAAGCGCTTCCTTGAACGATAGAATCCCATGTCTGAGGACCTATGGGTTTAATCGCAAGTTATATTTAACCAATAATTAATAATAGAGACAGTGTGTATTGTAACAGCTTACCAGAAATTAGGTTTGAAACTGGTATAGTTCCTTCTCCAGCTTCGACTTTCGCTCTAAGGACTCCTCTGTTTTTCTTTGACGGGTGAGAATCCTCCAATTCTTCTACTGACTCTGATTCTTCTTCCATTTCAATTCCCTTTGGCGAAAAGATTCTAGAAAAATTAACAAGTTTGGTTATTTCGTGGTCATTACATCTAAAACAATACGTTATTTGAATAATTTCAAAGTATTACCTAGCATCCCCACACGGAGATGTGCTGATGTACAAGTGGAACTTGATCCCATTTTTCAGTTCATATAACTGACCATGCTCGTCTTTATTTATTTCTTGGAATATGCACTCTACTTTTTCTTCATCTGTGGAAGCATACTCCAATAGTTCTATCTGGGAATACATAAAGTCTCTCAAACACCTGGTTGCAAGTATTTCAGCATGACAGTCATTGACTGAAAGCCCTTGAACTGACATAAAGTCTCCTTCAATGCACTTTGTTCCCGTTGTAACAGCGATGACTATACCATTTTCAAGCATTGGAACCCCCCGAGTCATTACGATTCCAGCTAACACCTGCAGATTGTTACATCAATAATTAATTAACTGTAAAAACCAACTTTATCCAACTTCTTAATTAGGATAAGTAACAATAACCTTTTGAGAAATGTGAACTTGGTCTTCTTGCATGAGCTCTTCGTACTTTTCATTGACAATCCTACAAAATCACAAATTACATCCAATATTTATGCAATTCCATAAATCTAAATATAAGAACTGTTGTATGAAGGAATTATAATCACCTGGAAATATAGTCGCTAAAAGTAAAGTCATACTCTGTGACATTAGGATCTTCGTTGAAAAAATCCTTGTTCAACTCTGACTCTACTTGAGGAACAATCTGTGGAAGCATCCTGACATTGGGTTTATTGACTACACAATGGGGTGCTGCAAGAACTAAAGATGCATACAGGTCAGGACCAATAATACCAATAAGCGCGTGTTTTGCTGCGTCTGCTTTGGCCCTCTTTTTGCTACCACCTGTAAAACGAATATGATTATTGTTGATCAACAAGCGATACTGTGTATTATTAGGATTTCGTCATTTACTGACTGACCTTGTCCTAAATATGTCAAACCATTATAGGTCAGTTGAATTGTGAAGCATTTTTCATGTGCTGGTCCTTCATCTTTAACAACTTCATAGGTAACCATATCGGATCCAACCAATGTATTCAAGGCAGCAAGCACATTTTCCTCAAAGTTTGGAAGGTTCCTCAATCGCTTGATTACACTCAAATCAATCAAGGCTATATACAAACAAAACCATTAGATGTTTTGTAAAGTTCAAAAAAGGAACGTTATAGAATAATGCGTTAAAGAACTCACGCTGTGAAAGGTTGTGGGTTTCAGAAAAATCGGTCGAAATAATTTCATCGGATGAGAAATCCACGAATTGCGGTTGGAAAGTGTTGGTAATCAGCATTGCATTATCTTTGTCGAAATTTCTGCAGAAATAATACAAGTATTATATACACCAGTCAAGTTTAAATATAACAACAGTCGTTTCAAACTGTTTTTTATGTGTAATGTAACTTTTGCTTACATATCTGGCGCTGGCATAACAAACTGAGGTATTTCAGGTAGAAATTGTTGTTGTTGTTTTGGTGGAGGAGGAGTTCGCTCTTCTGGTAACGGCTTTGGAGGAATTTCAATGCCTAATGATACCAGTATTTTTTCAGCTACGGAATTTTTTGCCAACTTCTTTGATCTTGCTTCTCCAACATACTCCGTTCCTTCTGCTTCCTACAAGTTATATAACGAATAAATTAGAACTTATCAAAGCTTTTCAATAAAGTATGCTAATTTTAATATGGAAATTATTTTTTACCAACCGGGAAAACAGTTGTGCAGCGAAATCGTGGAGTCAATTTTGGATCTTCTGTCAAACTTTCAAAGTTATACAAAAGTCCAGGGCTGATGTCATTTAACAAGGCGGTTGCAGGCTTATCAGGAGTTATCTTGAGCTTCTTTTTCATGACATCGTTTGAAATAACATCCAAAGGCCTTTTTACGGCTTTATTCGGCGGTGGAGGAGGATATGCAGCAGATGTTGCCATTGGTTCAAAGTCGGGAAGTTTTTCACCAGCTGCAAGAAACTGAACGAATGTTTTCTTAATATCGGGTCGCTCACGTTCTCGACCTCCCCAACCCCTGCCCCTTCTATCCATTGACATCCCGTCAAAATATCTCGGCCTTCCTCCTTTATATTTTGGAGTTGTATTGATTGGGTTGTTTAATGACAGCGCTAGCATAACGTCATCCGATTCATCTTTATCCACCGGTGTAGTCTTTCTGATGCCACCCTCGATGACTGGAATCTGTTGCTGATTGTCTTTCATTTCCTCATCAGGTGTATCCCAGAGTTCCTCAGGTTCTGCTACAGCAGGGGGAGTGGTTTCCCTGAAAGCTGCAGTTTTCTCCCCATACATCAATAAATTGTTTGTCTGCTTTTTCGAACTCATCGTCCGGGTCCGGATTAGAAATACCTCTGCCGTACACTCGAAAACAAGACTTTGAACAACACTGCTGCGGTTACTGCACCTGTCAATAATAATTAATATGTTCAAGTCAAGCCGGCTGTTTTAATTCACAACTCGGAGGATGTTTAATTTTCATAGGTTTTAAAAATGCAATGCAGTATATAAATAATGAATAATATGAAATATTCAATTTGATTGCAGCCTTACCTGAGTAGTGTTTAGTGGAAGAAATTAAAAATTGTGAGTTGTCAACAAATTACAAAACTTTTGACGGCACACAATATGACTGCAAACAAAAGTTCAGATTTTAAAATTGTGTTTGGGTTACAACAAACGGATTTTTGGTATTACTTTATTAACAATTAGCTTCACAAGTTTTTAAGTTAATAAATACTTAAAATGTAGTTGTTTAACTGTAAATTTATTAATGTTCTTCAATAAAAATGACAGTAACAACTAAACAGGATGCGATACTTTCTCCCAGAATCTCAAAACTCGCGTTGTGAATTGGAGAAAGTCTCTCTCACATCACTTGAAAATCTGGGGTGAAATGATTCAGCGTATAAAACAATCTAACTTTCTCCTTCTTCTACACAATAATTATTTTTTAGTTTAAAGCTTAAATTCATTATTAAATGTAAAGGAACTAATAAAATAGGATGAGATGACAGTAGCAGTTGCGAGTAATCGTAAGCTCTGGATTTTAAGTTCCTCCGAGTAACAAAATTGATGATTTGAATTGTAATTTAACATCGTAATGAACACATCTAGTTGAGTAGGTGGTGGATCTCTTTTTTTAAACATTATTATATGCTAGCAAACACGTACCGTTTCACAAGAAATTGACAAGAACAGTTTACTTTAACAAAGCACAACAATAACAGATGATTTCCAGAAGTTATTTAACTTTAATTATAGGAAAGTGCATGTGGGCTGAGAAATCGAATTCAGGTGGGGACGATGATTCCTTCATGTGTCCACTAGCAAGAAGCTTGAGAACCACAAAGTTGGTTTTAGCAATTTTTAGTAAGTCCGCAACCTAAAACATGAACAAGGGTTATTATATGGCATGAAGTTTTAAAAATGTCTAATGATTCAGAATAATGTTAATATTCACCTCTTTTTCTGAACCTGGTATTGCCTCTAATAACTGTTTTGCTTGATGAAAACTTCTGGCTGCAGCAAGGTATAAATTTAAAGATGGTTGCACCGAGGTCATTTCAGCAATCTGCTTATATCGCATGTAGTGTACATGAGCAGGTGTTTGGACAGGAGAAAAAGGAGCAAAGCGATGACGATACCGGACGCTTTCATTGTCAAACTCGGGATGTGGAAATGGGACTCTCTTGTCGTTGATTAATCCCATCATTGCCTGAAATTCAAAATGTAGCAAAATTAGCCAAGCAGCATAAAAATTTCATAAACACTACGATCAGTACATTACCTGAAAATAACCTCCAGCTAGATTTTGTTCTGCTTGAAGCATTAACAGTTCTTTGGTGTAGGCTTTGGATTTTGCTCTATTTGACTTTTGTTTACTTTTGGCAGATTTTTTTCCAGACTTCTCATTATTAGAAGATTCTCCTTCAGCGATGTAGGCATCGGCTCGAGTATAAGCTGAAAGTAGCCAGGCGTACAGAAATTCATACAAGTACCAATAAATGTATGCAAACTCGTGAAGAGAATATAACTCCAACTCAAATCCGGATAAAATGTATCGAATCATGAGTTTGGATATATGATATAAAAGCCATGTTCCGAAACAATTTTCGTGTAGTCGAACTCCTTCAATTTGCATGCATAAAGAATTGATGTAACTATCAATTTTCTCCGTCTGTAATAAAATTAATGGCAAAACAATCATTATAATATTATTACGTACATTTTATTTTAAAATTATATACTATACTTCATTCTGAAGATTGGCAAAATCCTCCATTAAATGAGCTAGTTTGTCACGCTGTCTCGCCCGATTGTGACCGCATGCCATGAGTAAATTTGCAAAAACTGTGGCACATCGTTCGAAAAACATGTCCACACATTCTGAGATCTGAAAGAAAATCATTATTCGTTATTCGAAAACTAAAGATGATTGTAACATGACATTTATGGCGTGGAAATATTAATTACCTCTTTATTTTGAGTTGGTAAAGTTTTACTAGTTAAAACAGGCGGAGCTATAAAGGTCTTGACGGATTCTTTCATGAGGTCCATCATTTCGTCAATACTAGGTTTCTTAAATCTCATTGGAGCATATAAAAGTTGTAAGAGTGAACGGGACAAAACACAAGGTCTACTATCGCTGAACGAATGAAAAAATTCAATAATTCCATGAAAATTCTGAATAGTCGTTACTTTCATAACCGACTTGATCCGCTGCAGTAGGCCATCAAGAAATACAAATGCTTCTTCATTTGTTTTTATACGCGTTGAACGAGGAAACGTTGGAGGGAGTAGACGCTGATTTACCAATAGCTCGAAACCAACCATGAATCGCTCTGAAAAAATATAACCAAAATAAATTGTTGTATTGGTAATTTTGAAAAGCAAATAATGCTACAAAACTGCGTACCTGATTCATCCACGCTTCTTTGAACACCTAAATGTGCTGTCTTCTGCATTACAGTTAAAGCTTCTTGACAATTTGTTAGAAGTTTTGGACATTCAGTTAAGTTATCTCTTTTCCAAATGTGAAGTATCAAAGAGTGAAAATTTCTCATGAATTTGAACCTAATTAATAGTGCATTCATAGTTTCTAGCTCTTTTTCAGCATCTTCATTCTTGGTTTCTGATTTTGTCTGATTTTTTATATTATTTTTTATCTTTTTCTGGAGATCCTCTTCAGATTCACGTAACATACTTGCAGTCTTGGCGTCTGTAAACATTGTAGCCAAATTGTACCCATAAACCGAAGGCTGAAAATCTTCTTCTTCAAAAACTCCAGCTCTATAAATAAAACAAAATCGTTGTTATTAATTAAGGAAGAAAGAAGACAATGACATAAACACATCTAGAATATTGTAAACTCACTTGCTAATGCATTCTTCTATTACGTCTACAAGCTTTAGAGTAGCAATCGAAGTGGCTTTAAGATATTTATCCACAATCACAGTTGGTATGTGAAGATACAAGTTTGTAAAAACAGTTTGGGCTAACGAATGTCCTTCCAACCAAGTTACTAAACAGCTAATGGTTGTGTCGTTTATACCAATCAGTTCGTCATATGACAGATTTTCTAGCTTTAGGGCCCCTGCCTACAAATAAAACACAAATTATTATCATCAATATACATAAGGCTGTAAAAATGTATATATAATGATATTTATACCTCCAACGCTTGTTCAAAATTTAGAATAACTCTTTTTCCTTTGTTGCAAACCATCCCAGCATCCATTTTTGGGTCCATCATTTCAATCGCTGACATTGCTTCAAACAGACCAAATGATGGATCATGAAGGAGCTCGCCTAACTCTAGAGCTGAAAGAACACAAAAACAGAACCGATTTATAAATTACGATAACAATGTTTTATGTATTTAAAACTGCCAGAAATGGATATTCTCAATACCTAGATAATGATATCAGAAAATAACTCAAAACGATTAGCAGATCTGAACTTACTTTTTACAGCCTCAAGAAATTCGACAGTAATATCCATCATCTCCTGATGTTGATTCTGCTGACTAGAATTACTAGAGTTACTACAGCTAGACGACCAATTATTCTTCTTTAAAACGATGTCACTCGCAGAACCAATCCGTTGATGGTTCCCTCCTGAGACATCTGAGAGTGGCGGTGGAGGAGGTTGACCCCCACTGTCCTCGTCGTCATCTTGACCCTGTGCGGACGTGCTGTTGTCACCCCCACCACACTGTTTCACTTCCTCTGTGTCCTTCTCTTCCTCCTCCTCTTTCGACGGAAGCAACACTTTTTTTGAGTTAAGTTTAGTTGGAGAAGATTGTGGGGAAGAGAATCCGATTCCCTTGACTGTCAACTCCTTAATTTCTCCATTCTCTTGGATTGCGGTTGCGGTGAACTGTTCTTCCGCTTGTTGGCCTTTATGATTCATCCTCAGTTAAATCCTAGTGGTTATCAATTAATAATTTACAGAGTAAAAATAAATTACAAATGCCTGCACCACCGTATGTGTACAAAACTACAAGTTCCCGGTTTACACCGTCTCTCTATGCCCGTTTCTCATTCACTTTCTCCTGCTTTCTCTTTTGAGGAAGATTTCTGATAAACAAAATGCTTCAAAATTTATGCAAAAACTTCTTCAAACATAATGGCAAAACAGTTTTATTTTATTCATGTATTTTCAAAACTCCAAAGAAGCACAGAAAAGTTACAAAACGATGGATGTAGAAAAACATCTACATTTTTCCTACACATTTCAATCCTAAAATATCGAAGCCTGTTTTTAAAAGGTTGGCTGTAACTTCACAGAGTATTAATCGGTCCATGTGTATTTTTTGGATGACACCTATAAAAAAACATTGTTTAACTTCAGTATAAATGACAGATGACACAAGAAATCCTATGGTCAATACCTTCTTTATCTTTCTCGATACAATAGCAGCTGTCATAAAACTCCGAAAAAGAGGTTGCGGTATCATAAAGAAGTTCACAAAGAGGATGGACACAAAGTTCTTTTTCAAGTCGTTCAATAGTCTCTGGGAACTTTAGAATGGTCTGTAAATGGTATTTAATTTAAAAAAAATGAATTAAAGTATTTCTTGAGATAATAAACTTTGAATTAAGATCAAACAGCCTACTACCTTTGCTAATTTGTGCTCCTTTTCGTGTGTTAACTTGAGTGGATTTTTCTTGCCGTACTCTTTCAGTTGATCTAAAGTTACACCTGCTTTTCTTGCAATGGCTTTAATTCTGGTGTAGGCATACAATAAGTAGACCGCAGTGTTACCTCGGTCGTCCAACATCTAAAATATACAGGATTTTTAAATCACCATTATAAAAATTAAGTACAATCTAATTGACTTTTGCGAAATTTCTAACCTTATCAAAAGAAAATACGTATTCATTGGTACGATTATGAGACAAGTCCGCATATTTGATACAACTGTATGCAACTGCTGTTTTTGCAGCCTGAAACTCTTCGGGAGTCATTTCTTTGTCACGTCCTTTCTCTAAAAGTTTTTCTTCTGCTCGCTTAATGCCTTTCGTGGAAAAATAATTGACATTTTTATTTTAATTATTCTGTCTGATGAAACTGAGACATTTGATTAGAATTGTGTTTACCTTCGTCAAGTAGTTCGACTAATCGCACTGTATCCCCAGACCTGGTTTTAAACTTCTTTTTATCTTCGCCCAACACAACACCAAATCCAACATGATTCACTTTAACTTTGGAAGGATCCCAAATTCCAGCTATTTTGGCACAGTTGAATATAGCTTGAAAGTGTATTCCCTAATAATTGACGTTATAAAACAAAGATGAAATTAGACAAATCAAATAAATATGTCACTAAAGTACAAAACTAAATAGTTATTACCTGTCCAGCATCTACGACATAGATAAGCCAATCACCCTTCGTTTCTTCGATTCGGTATTTAATTGTAGCCATGTCTGATGTATCATACGTAAACCCTCCATCCGACTTAACAATCATTAGAGGTATGAGAGAAGCAGAAGCTTTATCAGTTGGTATTGATGAATCTGTAGGATACATTATTCTTCGAATTCCTTTTAAAGCACTATCCCCTTCTGGTTGATCATCAATCAAGTATTCTGGAAAGAAAAATATAAATATATATTAAAAATGCACTTTTAAACGTTTTGTCTTAATCATAACTTTAAAAATAAAGATAAAATATGTTATTACTTTCTAATTGTTTCACAACTGCCTCCATTCTTGATTGATAGAAAGATTCTCCTATTTCTACAAGATCTGTGATGTCTAGTCGTTCATAAATTTTGGAAAACTCTTTCCTAGATACATCGCAAATCATCTTCCAAGCCTTTATAATGTTTTTATTGTGGGCTTGAAGTTCGACAACACAAGCATAAGCACGCTTTTTAAACTCTTCATCTTCATCAAATCGCTTTTTGGATTCCTGTGGAGGAAGTAAATATTTATAAATTCAAACCCACTCAAAAATATGTTGATTTGGATCTTTTTATTTTATACTACTTACTTTGTAAAAGCTCTGCAAATCACTGACAGGTAAATTATATCCGTCTTTTAGATAATCCGGAAATGTATCTGTAAGATGAGCGATTAGCATTCCAAACTGAGTCCCCCAATCTCCGATATGGTTAACTTTAACAACTTCGTAACCAATAAATTTCAAAAGTCGTGAAAGACTTTCACCAATGATTGTTGACCTGGATAAATAAAGTAATATTAGGTTTGTACACTAAGTATACTTCTACATTTATGTTCATAATATTAATATTAAGCACACCTTAAATGTCCAACATGCATTTCCTTGGCCACATTTGGTGAAGACATGTCAATAATGACTCGTTTTTTTACAGGAAGAGGAGCAACGCTGACCCCATTCCAGAATATATTTTCAGTTTCTTTGCAAAGAAAGTCTGCGTTTAAGAAAACATTGATGAATCCCGGTCCAGCAATTTCCATCTTTTCGATTAAATCAGTTTTTGGAAAGTTATTCATAACGGCAGTAGCTACTTCTCTTGGATTCAGATTTGCTACACCAGTAGACTTCAGGAGCTGCAAGATTTAAAACACTGTTTAGAACTAATACATCATTTTTTTATGTGGTTTTCTGCAACTTGTTCTACTTTACTGGTGGTGGATATTTAACCTCAGATTTTTTTGCCCTACCGAAAGGATGGTATGCCAAGTGTCCTAGAATCATTTATATTATATTACTGGTAACTTACTTACCCCAGACAAAGCAGGTGCAACATTGCACTGATAATCACCGAACTTTGGATGTATTGTTTGGGTCACCGGGACTTGGAACTCGGGAAGATCTGGAAATGCTTTATCAGCGGCTAACGTGAAGTACATTCGAAGCATTTGAATGATGCTTTTCATGTGTTTAACATTTGCTCCTTCTTCATCTTTGTATGCCTGCAATATAGATTATAGATAGAATGCAGAAATCAATAAAACTTTCCATCCTAAAATCACTCATCTTTCATTACTAAAGTGCTTTTAGTGCTTTACCCTTTTCAAAACATTCAGACGGTAGGCCAATTTGTCATTCTCTTTCTGTATGCTGGCTTTCTCTTCTTCCAAAACCTTTTCGATCTGGGCAGTAATGTTCTCAGCTGCTTGTTCCTTCAAAACAAAGTAAAAACATTAATATGGCATTTTATTTTTATAAAACAAACTTGGAACTTTAACAAAATAAACTTACAGCTGCATCTGCCCTGGAAGTAAATTGTTCAAACCCAGTACTTGCCATTGCAAAGTTTAATCTTCAACTGCGAGGAAACAATTAAATATAACTGAATTATTTAACCCTCAACGTTTTTAAAAAACAATGACAAATGAATGATGAAATAAAAATACTTATTGTTGAAAACAGGAAACAGACTGTGAAATATGCACCCGGCAAGTCAATGATTTTTTAAGCCAAGTCTTTGCCGCTGTTGGTCTGTCAGTATTTAGCCTCTGAACAAAATATTCGGCATGCTCTGCAATTTGGTGGCAAAATAAAGAAATGCCAACTGACTCTTTTGTCTTTTGTACTTTTAAATTGAAACATTTAATTTGACCTTGGAAGTAATTGAAACAGAAACATGGAGGATACGGACCTTGAAACTGAAACTTGGTTAGGATTGTTAGGGTTTCCTCCATCTTACAATTTTGGAGCTGGAGCTTCCGAGGTTGTTTTGGTAGAATCTGCGGAACCTCAATTAGCATCAGATGGTGTAACAGAAACGACTGGAGAGTCAAATGCAAGTCAGGAAGGTCAAGAAAAAGCAACCGGTGATCAAGAAGGACCTGGTGAAAGTTTGGAACTTGAGGAACTGATAACCGTGCCTCGAAGTCAATCAGCCATGTCACAACTGTCCAAGGTAAGCTTTAAATGGGGTTATTATAAAAATTCTAACCATTGATCATTGCAAGTATTATAATTAATCATCTATACACACAGGGTATTGCACAGTTATCTACTGACAATGGCATTTCGTCATCTCCTGCCGATGGTCAACTGTTAATTTTGCAACAGATACATCTTGACTTGGAAACTGAAGAAACTCTGTCTCATTCAAGTACCGTCGTAACTAACTCTGTAGATACAGTGACAGGTCCTTCGTGGGATTCAGGACCTGGGAATGTGGATCATGTGACGAACTATTTGGCTAAAGTTAAGCAGGTTTACACAGCACAGCCGGAAATATACGATCGATTTCTGACCATCCTGAAAGAATACCGGGCATACACAGTTGACATACAGGGTGTGATTTTGCGAGTCTGCAGTCTATTTCAGGAGCATCCTGATTTGATCATCGGATTCCAATGTTTCTTGCCTGTGAATTGCAAGCTCCAAGGGATGATGGATGACAATAATTTTGTACTTTCTTACGAAATTAATGGGGAACAACACTTGGTTTTCAATGCTGCACAGCAAAGCCAAGATGAAAACTCTATTCAACGTACCACAGAATTCGAAATCAATGAAAATCCAGGAGATGTGGATCTTCCTGTTGCTGGAGCCATTTCTACTCTCGCTTCAACAAACATCGACACAGCGGCAGCCAATTCTTCACAAACATTGTATTTTGCAGATGCCTTTCCAACCCTCGTAACCAAACCGGTGGAATTCAAAGATGCGGTCAACTTCGTTGGCAAGATAAAGCAACGGTTTTATGATCAGGAGCAGCCTGATAAGTACCACATGTTTCTGGATTTTCTATCTTGTTATCAGAAAATGCAAGCAAATTCAAACCAAAATCTGCCACCATCGACACCACTTCCAGCAGTTTATTCGAAAATTAGGAATCTTTTGAAAGATGAGCAAGATCTTCTGATGGAATTCGAACTCTACTATGGCTTTGCTGTGAACATTGTAGTTACCCTGCCGAAACCTGAAGAACAACTCGAAAAGACAAACGCCGTAGTAGCTCCAAGTGTGGAAGAAGAATGCAAACTACAATCGGTTTCCAGTGTTATTCCTCCGCGAGCTGCTACAAAGCGGGGAAAGAGAGCTTCATCCCAGGCGGTTGTAAAAAAACCAAAGCTGAGTTCTGCTCCACGTAAGCACAAAAGTGCACCGGAACCTGTGAAACAAGGACATCAAATGAATGGGAAGGCCCAATCCATAAAACCTTCCAAAAACAACCAGAAAGTTAAGGTTGATTTATCAACTTCGAAACAGATTGGCGGGATTGGACCTAGCTACCGTACGATTCCAAAGGGTTATGCACTCCCTGAGTGTTCCGGACGAACAGCGCTGTGTAAGGAAGTACTCAATGATACTTTTATTTCATACAAAACACAGTTCCGCGATTTTACACCTGTTCAGAAGAATCTGTCTGAACAAAGGGCTTTTGAATGCGAGGATGAACGATTTGAACTGGATGTAGTTATTGAGGCAATCGCTCATACTATTTATACGTTTGAAAGCGTTGCAAGGAAAATGGCCAAAATGACTGCAGCTGAACAACATGAATTCGAACTGGACAACAATCTTGGCGGTGACTCAGTAACTATACATCAAAACAGCGTGAAAAGATTGTATGGGCAAGAGCTTGGCCCTGTAATAATTCAAGGACTCAAAGAAAGGCCAAACATTGCAATTCCACTTGTATTGCAGCGATTAAGGTCAAAAGCAGAAGGTAATATATAAAATAATGTTACAAATGAATGAACAAGATTATTGTACCCTATAAATAATGAATTGTTATTTTGCTTTTGTAGAATGGCGTAAAGTAAAATATCAACTTAATGACGTCTATCCGGATATGTACTCTGATCCTTGATAGAATTCATTTTGATGAAGCAATATAATAATTATTACGAAAATAAGCTTTACACAATCCATCATGTTTTCTTCTTTTCTAAATAATAAATATATTGTTCAAGAATTAGTTTTGAATTTGAGAGAAAATAAGTTATTCATAGCAGTAATATCTTTATTTAAAATTCATAGGTTATTAAAACACAGGATAATGTTTTAACAGCAGGTTTCATTAATTCACATCATGATGAGATGTATTGTTGATTGGCTTTTTAAAAATCAAATAATTTAGTTACAGTAACACTTTTTTCATAGTCAATTTGATTTCGGTGTTCGGCCTTAAAATCTCTATATTATGATTAGATTTCCGGGTTGTCGTTGATGGGCTAATTAATGGCGGCGGAGGCGGTGGTACTGGGGACGGTAACGAGTTTCTAGATTTTTCAGGCCAAGGACGATACACTGAATCTTTTGATTTGACAGAGTCTTTTAACATTGGGATCTTATCGGCTTCATTTAGTTGTAGTTTCTCCATGTTTCGTTCAACGATCTAAAATAAATAAACATAATCATTAGGAACTTAAACTAATCTTAAGAATACTTATACGGTTTTAGTATGAATTACTTTGTTCAAAGATTGACAGCGTCCACCAAACACGACTACCGGCTCAGATAATGTGTACCCAAGTTTTTCATAAAACAGTTGTTGGTCATGAGTTGTTAGGTATATTGTAGTTATTCCTTTACTATTATAATATCCGAATAAATTGGTTATGCATCTCACCTTTTATTTAATTTTGTATTACATGCATAATAATAATTACCTTAAAACGAATTCCTCCGTTTCCTTCATAATTAACCTGCCCAAGCCTTTGCCTCGGAGATCAGAAGCCACAACAACTACATATGTAAGTTGGAAGAATGTTTAAATGCTAATTAGATTTTTGTCCATATTCAGCATAATATAATTTGTATACACTCACCAGACTCAACAAAGCAGATCTTATCATTAGAAGGGACAGGAGAAATTTTGCTGTGGGCCAAGACCTTTTCTTTTCCACGACCATATTGTTTATCAATCAAGACAAGAGATGTTGGAAATCCATCAGAGGACCCTTGTTCAAAGCTTCTTAATCTGAAATTCAAAATAATGCAAATTTTCATGAACCTAGCAAAAAAACAACTTGCATATCTTCAATGCAACAAAAACAATACTATTCAGATTTTAAATTCATGAACTTTATTTCACCTTATAGCATTTTAAAGTAAAGTATTACCTAGCTGTTTTACTTCTTGGCCATTGACTATTCAAGAGTTCGACAGATTGGTCAATGAATTCCGGATGTTCTTGAAGACAAAGGACCTGGAATTCCATGTTTTCTACCCGTTTCCTTTGTATCAACTTGCCTCCAAAGTAAATAAAAATATGTTACTTTATATGCATTTTTCACGATCTAAATCTTATTAATTTACATTTTTGACTTGTACTTTCAAGTTTCAACATGTGTAATGTAATGCTGCATCCTTCTCGATTAAAGGAAAGGGTGATTGAATAAATTGATAGAACAGATGACAGTCGAACACTCGAGTTGCTCAAGAGTTTTATGACAGAAATATAAAATGTATAGGCAAAGCAAAATGATAATAATATGCAAATTTGTGTTAATTTAGTCCATAAAGGCTCGCGCCGACTAAAAAAGCCCTTCCTAGAAAAACGCTGGAACCAATGATACGGTAAGCAAGGTCCTGCCCCCACATATAACATAATATTTATATGCAATAACAAATCCATTTAAATTACTAGACAAAAGAAGAATTACTTTTTTGCTCTGCTTCTTCTTCTTATCCCCCTCAGTCATAATTTCATTTGTAATTCAAGCCAGTTCACAAACATCACATAAAATACATCACAACAACGAAACTCTGTTGAAGCTCCCTTCTTCCTTCATTTCATTGATTCCTCCCAGAGTCACCCAATTTCCGTGTCTAAGAATATTTAATTTATTCCTGGAAACCAAAAAAAAACGCGTTTACATATATCATAAGAGATTTTAAGAGAGCCCTACTCTATACTTTAATTTGAAGGAAATCCAAAATCTGACTGAAATCGGTTGTCGGTATTCGGTATAAAAAATATTAAATGTTATTAAAATTAAATGGGATTTACTATTTTGATCTGAAAAACACAAGTTCAATGAATGAATCAAAGTCAGGATAAAATTAACTTTACAAGAGGTTATTTTATTTTAATAGTTGTGTTGAGCCCCTCTGAATCTCATCAGCAGTCATCAGCTGAGTTGCCGAGGTTTTGGTTGATGGTTGGTTTCCTTCTTATACAATTGCGAGTTATTTATTTTTAACTCCGGAAAAGCACCAACGTCGATAATTGGAATTTCGGGGAAATTAGGTAAGGCTCGTGACTTTCGTCACAATTGTATTTCTATTAGTTGCATTTTGTATTAGAATTTATTATATCGGTTAGTCACAAAAACTTCAAATTTGAATCGTATATAATATAAACTCAATTGTACTTATCCATGTTTTTTGTGCATTTTTAGCATATATGACTGAGTCACTGCCACTCATGGTCTAATTGACTGAGTACAGTGAAGAAGACAATAGCAATATTAGCTTTGTTATTATCGCGGTCCAAGATTGCTGACCGGAAGTAAGAATTTTTTGTGATGCCATATCGTGAGTAATAACGGCAACGAAGACAAATATATATATCCAACACGGAATAAAGAAGAATAAAGAATTTGAATAAGGCAAAGCTCGAAGATTTGCAATTTGAAGTTGTAATCTCAATGTGAAGAAGCAGTGGCTATTGTGTTTACAATCGCCGATGATATCAAATAAGTGATCTGGAGAATTAAATAAAGGCCTCTGTCTTGACAATCAAATATCCATTCAACATATCTGAAGGCCTAAAATAAACATGGGATCAGTTTGGAAACGACTTCAGCGAGTAAATAAACGAGCTGCAAAGTTCAATTTAGTCATATCATTTGAGGAACTTAACGTCCAGGCTACTCCAAAATGGTAGGTCACTTTTCCTCTTGTTGTTTTTTACCTTTCCAAAATTCATTTGTTCAAGGAATTATAATAACATCGACTGAAATAGTTCTAATATTAAATAATCAATAATAATAAAAGGGAAATCATAGAAGGTTAGGACTGTGAAAGTTATTTACACTACTAGAGTTTTATTGCTAAGATGGCCTTTGTATTTTGCAAAGCTCCTTGAGCGTTCTTAACCTTCAGCCGGTAACAAAAACAGTAAAACTCTTCAAAAGTACGCACTGACTGTCAAAAGAATGGTGTTTGTTGAACAAGTGAATCATAAGTATTTTGTGTTTTGCATTTTTTGAATGAAAACATCCTATTTAATTGACAATTTCAGGCAACCAAAAAAACTTGGACTAACACTTTGGAGACGCAGCAGACGTGTTTCAGTAGAACCTCGTATGTGGGAACCCACAATGAAAAATCCAATGAAGGGAATGATAGTTTGGCCAATTCCTGAGAGCAAGGAAATCGCTGTTACCGTTTTCAAAGATCCGAGAACTCTGGAATATGAAGATAAAGAATGGCATATCACTGTCGAAGACGTAAGTTTTTAAGCATAGTAAACTACTCTTTATATTTTCAATGCAATTGCTTTATTTAATTTTGATGTTGAAAATATTTTATTATTCCTTATCAGGTTTCTTCTGGAAAACCAAGACCTCTGGCAACGGGTTCCATTAACGTCAAGGACTACGCCTTTGATGTTCCTACTCAAACTAACTCTGAGCTAAAGTTGAAACCTGTGTCAAAGAAAATCGCTTCCGCCTCAGTCAAGTTCACAGTGTCATCATGTTTCATTCGAGAAGGAAAAGCAACGTAATTAATGATTGACTCTGTTATCTTATTAAATATTTTCATCCAGCATAATATTAAAATGAGTTAATTATAATTACATTCTTTTATAAAATTTTCAGTGATGAAGATATGCAAAGTTTGGCCAGTTTAATGAGCTCAGCCCAAAGCGATATCGCCCACTTGGAAGATCTCGATGAAGATGATGGTAGGATATAATTAAAAGTATCCTAAGTATTTAGACTTTGTTATAGATCTCAAGTTTAAATTCAATTTCATTTTGACAGGAGACAAATCTCTAAATATCCCTCAAATGGATCAGCGAAAGTTGAGTGAAGTCTCAAATATTGCTAGCCAAATAGACAGCTTAATTAACAGTCTGAGTGATGCCGAGCATCCGAATCTTGCATCTAGTCCAGGTTAAAACCATATTGCTTTCTGTTGCTTCTAATTTAAAATACAATACGCATATACTCACTTCTTTACTATTTTCTTAAAGATAAATCAGAATGTAGCATCAATAGTTATGCAGTTGAAGATCTTCCCGAAGAATCTTCTTTCATATTCAACAAAGAAAATTCTCAAGGAAGCGGTTCACCATCAAAGAAGCTATCAGCCAGCTCTGTAATTACTGATCCGTCCATAATTAGCTCCAAGTTCATTGCTGACCAACCTGACGAAACTGATACACTTGACTCTCGGGACTTGGGCTTCGTCATGAACCTGTCGAAAATATCTGAAAGAACTGAACTTAATGAAACCATGAACAGATCTGATTTAGAAAAAACTACAAGCAATACATTTCGGCCTGACAGTTTATCCATTGCAAGCAAGAAGGATCGTTTTAATTCTGAGATAGATGGAACAAAGGCTGCCCTCAAAATGGCATCCGTTTTTCAAAGTCGTGAACACTCTACACCGAAAAGGTCAGTGTTTGCAATGTTTTTTGGGTGTCTGTTTCCCTTTTGCCGTTTTGCCTAAACTGAAAAAGAATGCAAAACTACTTCAACTGCTCTCACAAATATGATTGAACAATTAGTTATCGTAAATATTTAATTTTAAAAATGTGTTGTTTATTTGCACTGTCAATGACTGCCATGAGCTTTTGAACTCTGCTGGCTTTTGAAACTAGTTGAAACTTTAAATCAATGTTTAACTTTACTGTAGTTTTGAAATTTCTACATCTAGATTTTATTGAGTTAAGCAGCTTTTAAACAGTTTCAATGAAGTGCACTTAAGGATTCACAATGTACAAACTAAAATACTGCCAAACTTTCCATTATAAGTTTTTTTTATACTAGACTTTATTTCCTAGTATTGCTTCGGCATTTTGCTGTGCTTAACAAATTTGTTATTATTCGTTTAATTTTTGTTGACCTTTTTATATTCTAGGCCTTGAAATAATCAAGCGTTTATTAATTAATAATTTTATTATTATTATTTAAAAAATATATTGTAATGTGGGAATAAAGTAGAAAACACCATAATAATATTTTGATGCTTTTGTAGAAGTTGTTTTGCTTTGCTTTATTTGTTGAACAAACATACTGTTACTGCATTTTTCGGTCCTGAATACTTGTAGTACACTATCGTAATAACGCAATAACTGGTTCCTTGTAGTTTATTAGAAATTAGAATAAGACAATAATTAACTCATTAATATAGCTTCACGTAATTAAAAATACTACCATAACTTATCCTATAAAGATGAGCCTACATGTTTTGGTGAAGCTTGACCACTTGCTATCAAATCGGTTGTTTACCTACACGTTGATAAACCTTACTTTTAATAGTGTATAAAGGAGTTTGCTAGAAATTGACTAACGCAAATCAATCAATAGTTTTGCATTTTTGTGAGATACATAGCTTAAGTCCTTGTTGTAAGTATGCAAAAGTACCTTTTTTAGACATTCACAAAGTTGGGTACCTGAAAGTATGTAAATTGAACTTATATAGCAATTTTATTGAGGTGCTGAGAGAAACGACCCGTTGTCTTCAAGTAGTTGTCCTACATACATCAATAGACTAAAACTATTTCAGAGCTTGTTTTTATACTGCCAATTAGGCTTACCTTCATATTTTCTTGCTCGAGTGAAAATTAGAAGTTTATATAAATGATTCAACTGATTTCAATCCTCAATGCTAAGGGAAAGTAAAGAGAGAGAAAGTCCATTCTATTCTAAAATGGTTTAAATAAGTACATCTGAATTACAAGTGTGTAAAATACTATTTTTTACATGACTAAATGGCAGTAAGATTAGTTCATGTCTGTTTTAAAGGTCAAACTGGGGAGTATTTGATGATATTTCAGACAGAGTGAGATTTCAGACTCTAATGTGAAAGAGTGAAAGTCGATTTCCTCTTCATTGCTTGACTTGTGTTTGTTTATTTCTGGCTGAGCTTAAGTAGGAAAGCTAGTACTTCAGTCTTCAAAGCTGCAAACATAAACATTCTAACAATTACGACAGGTCACGATATTCTCATTGGTTAGTTGAAAGTTAGTACTAGTCTGAAAATTTTATTGGCTGTTTCTACTATCCATCTTAGTCGGTAAATTGCTGATGCATTGAACTTAACACTTTCATTATCAGACAGAGAGAAATCAACAGTGAAATTTATTCAAACCAAGGATTATTAGAAAACTGGGGTTTTGGCCAGACCTTGTAGTTCAATGGAATGATCAAAAGTTGTCTGTATTTCCTAAAATAACATCATACATTGAGTTCGTATCATAACCATAACCTCTGAAATCTTGCATGTTGTCTGAATTTACATATATTAACAGAATCCATGAGGTAGTACTTTCACCTTACAGTGGGAATTGGTGAGGTGAAAGTACGAAATGGAAAATTGGTACAGAAAGTACAAGGGTTATAGCATGATTTGTCACATTGCCAAGAGGAGAGATAAAGATGTCGTGTAATATGGTTAAATTGAAGTCTTGAGTGCAAGCACAAAGTATATACACATATACTTAGGGTTTGTTGTATAGTAACAAATAAAGATTGGGAGACATGTTTCTCGATAAAGTTGTAGATTCGTTTTTCGGAGAGACAGGGAGGCTAGAGTCGCGTTAGTGGAATCAAGTTGTCATTCAGGGCTTCAAGCGACCATTTGTTACACAACGATGGAATCATCAGACTTAGATTCTCGTGTCTATGGGAGAAAATAGCTTTCTTTCCTAATGCTTCGTCTTCTTGAGTCTCTGTGGAAGCAATTCTTTATCAGAGTTCCTCTGAACCCGGCTACTCTGGACGGATGTGCTATGTTCAAGTAAAAGGTCTTGATTTTTCTGTTCACATTTCATATATCTTATTGTATTTGGAGAAGTTGACAATGATGCTATGAAACCTATAAGGTTGAAGAGTCAAGGCGGAAATGGATTTATGATTACCCCGTTTAATCTTCTCTTTGTGCTAGGAAAAAGAGTGGATTTTGTTAAGGAAATAAATACTTGGATGGGAGAAAGTCAAGAAAGTATTATATATATATGTCCGGATTGGAATTGTATGTCTATTCTGTCGAGTTAAGCAAGTTTTTTCTACTGTGTTTTTGGGATTAGGTATACGGGAAGAAAAGTTATAAAGATAAAGCTTTCTCTTGGCTAGAATTCAGAGTTGTACTTGATATTCAGAGAACTGCGGTCTAGCTCGTCATTTTTATAACTCTTTTATATATTTTTTGTATTTCTGCTGCGTTGTACAAAACTCATCGACACTACGGAATTATTCATGCTAGATGAAGTATTCCTATCGTAAGCAACATTACAGATATCAGCAGGCAATAACAATGAACTTGTATGAAAAATGCATGTGCTCTGGACTAAGGCAACATCAGTTCCACTTCACTTATATTATAACGATGCCCAGAAAGTATTCGAGTTTTCTAGGAAGACGCCGTTGAACTTGAACCGATCGTTGTGTGTGTTGAGTATTTTATGTTGTGAACCTTGTGCGTGTTTATTTCCGGATTTTGTTGTTTGCTTGTTCTATTTTATTGAATAGTGTTCAGGGTTTATCATCGTCTGCTTCAATTATGTACCTTACGTACCTAGTTTTATTTGCAAAATCGTTATTCCTTTTGAAAATTTTAAACGTGTTAATAATGAATTTTTTTCTTATAATATCTTCCGTGACCCCGAGTTTTTTTGTATGAGGAAACTATTTTATTGGAAGCATTTTTCAGCAAATTGATGTTTTATTCAGCCGAAAAAATCTGTAGGTTAGGGGTAAAGTACCTATCCAGTTTTAGTAACGTATGGAAAGATTCGATTGGTGGGAGAAAGGTAAACACACTTCTTCTACTCAAGCCGGAAGAGTAAAAGCCAAACCCAAAAGCATTGGCATATTTACGACTGACTAAAACATAGAGAACATGAAAGTTATTTTAGATAGAAGCACTCATCAAAAAGATAAAAAATGAAGAGAGTTTATTAAGCACTTTCAAGAAATTAATGTTTCTCGGCAGGATACCTTCGTCGGTGAAAGATTGGAATCCTAGCATTGCATTACAATAACATAACAGTCGCAATCATATGGCAGTGGGAGATGATTATTCCCAAAATTATGGGTTTGCTGATATGGCTTTTGTAAGGTTGGGAAATAAGGGGGTTCTTCAGTAGCAGTAGAAAGGCTTCATATTTCATCGCCAACTTCCTGCAACGGAAGACGCTCACATCCGCTTAAAATGAAAGTATTGAAAAAGGCGTATTTTATACAAGAGGTCTATGAATTATGTCTCCAGTCCTTCCGGTAACCTCGTCAGATGCTGTTAGGATTGATACAAAAATTATGACGCTCCAACTGTAAGATAACGATAGGACAAGAGCCCTGCTACAGGCTAAAGTCTGACATTTAAAAAAACGTATAAGTAGATTTTGACAGAAAATTGAATTATTTGTTGCTTACTTCGACTTCATCTTTTATTATATATATTATATGCGATCTTTTGATAGATTATGAGAACTTTTTCGTTCTGTCAAATCGATATTCATATGTGACAACTATAGCTGACTAAATGCACTCGACATTCTACATGTCTTATAAAAAAGACTTTATTTTTCGTTCAAAAAACTCTGTAGAGTGATCAGCTTCTGTATGTATATCTATTTCTTCCAAAAAGAAAATCCTTTTCAAGATAAGAATGTAGTAACAGGATCAATGATCAGTATGGGTGAACATGAACTTTTTGCTATGAGCTTTCCTGTGTGTCATATGTCTTTTTGTGTCCCTTGCAAGAGTCTGAAAGCTTGGGTGGAAACTTGAAAGCCTTAACATGTGTGTAACAAAATGTTACCCGAAAAGAGAGTGAAACTCTTGGAAAAACCATATGCGGATGTTTTCATTGAGAAGGATGGAAATGAAAAGAAATCCATTTCTGGGTCTTTGAATGCGAAACATTTCTTGGGACATTGTCATAGCTAAACCGAGTAAACCAATGTGCAGTTTGTTACCAGATACAGTCAGAGCTTATCCGTCTGTTTGTTTCCTCTGAGTCCTGTCTATGTGTTCCAGTTCTCAGATGAAGTGGAGTTGCTTTCTCTGGAAAACTGGGTAGTGTGAGTTTAGTTTACTTGTACAATATTCAGAGTACTAGAGTAAAAAGACTCGGGCTGAAAGTTGTGCTAAAATCCTTGCTTGCGCATCCAAAGGGATCAAGCTTTCACTATTTTATATTCTTCCTTGCACGACGACCACTATATTCCTTTCTCTAAATCCGCTCTACAAAAGTCTCACCATGCATGCACACTATTTTTTGAGAGCCCAAACTTCATAGACTGCTTTTACCCGGTGTGTCCATCAGATAAATAAATGTAGACCTGTAGGGGTTTATTAAAGCGGTTTCATTATTTTAACAGTTTTTAGAAGCGTGCGGTATTTCACCGTTGTCATTAACTTGTCATTTGAAAACTTTAGATTATATATACTTTCACTAGTTGATTTAAAAAATCAACAAGAAATAATATCAAGGAGTAATTTGTGGAGAGTATCAAGGTTCTTGTAAATAGTATTGTCTCAGTTGAGTTGTGCATTACTTGGAAGTATAGTCAGAACACAGATTTTTGCAAACGTGTCAATAGACAGAGAGGTAAGAAGAACGGCTAGACACGCAATAGCTTACTTTTGGCTTAGTAAACCTTAAAATGATTATAGGCTGTAGTTGTGTTTAGTGCCTTTTAATTGCAAAGTTCTGTACAAAACCTAACTAAAGCTAACGGTGCATAAAGCAGGGTTAAATTTGCATGCATATGAGGAAAAGGGGGAAGTGCAAGGGACGATTGTGTATTTGCATATTTTATTGCTCTTCATCCTAAAGGATTCAGAACTACACGAATCCGCAGGATTATTGCGATATTGTGAATTGTGGTGAATGAATGGGCGAAATTCCCCTTTTCTTCCGTTGACTTTCACCAAAAACTAAACGCATGATTGGGGCTTTCAGTCGTTTGTTTTACTATCGTATTCTCGTATTGAACGATTTCATTTATGTCTCTCCTTTTATGTGCAAATATATTCGTTCAATAACCTCGTTTCATCACCGATTTCGTGTATGGTTAAATCTTACTTAAATATACTGACTTTTGGTTTGGGTTGCAGCAATAATGTGACGAAAGAAGAGGAAAGCGAACCTTCTTCAAAAATCGACCGAGGGGATCGAAGTACTTTGAAGCCTTTGAATTTGCGGTCCACACAAGATAATGTAAATTTTTTCTTTAAATGTATTTAGATTCCACTTTTTATTCTTATACTATTTAATTTCTTATTTGTTTCAAATACAATTTAGTCAAAACATGAGGGCTTATTCATTTGGAGTTCTAAATTGTCAGAATTCCGTTAAAGACCTTAAAAGATATTTAAGGAAATGAGTGTATAGGAACAGTACATATATTCAATCTCTTTAAGACTAACATCATTTGAAATAACCTTTGCAAATAAGCTGTGATAGAAAGTATTGTTTTAAGAAGTACCAAGACGTAGATGTGGGGGTATTTTTTGTGAGGAGGATTGCTTCCCTTTATTGTAATTGATTTTCGACATCTCCAGTACTCGAGCAGTGTTTTGGTCAGCGACGGAAGGAAAGGATATGCCCACGTGCCTTAGCTGATTGCGAGTTCCAGTACTATAAAAAAAAACTGATCCGAAAGCAAGTGCATAAGAAGCAAGCGTCTCATTAATCATTAAAGAATCTCAGGTCGTATAAGACAATCTATCGATCCTTTTCCCTTCATTCTACAATCCTTAGGGAAACGGTTACCTTGCAACGTTTCATGAATACTTTGTAAGTTCCAATGATTTGACGTGCATTCTGTAAAACAATCTCCAATGTAGCCGTGTATTTGTTTACATCTTTGGAAAAATATAGTATGCACTATTTATTTGGATTAGCAACCACTTCTACATTATTATGTCTTGAGTAAAAATTTGAAGTTGATAAAATATCCTTTTTAGTATCAATATTGACTGTTTCAGGATTTATGCAAGTTATTGTATGGATAAATATCTTGAACCATTTCCCTTCTTGTATAGTTTTACGGAAGTAAAATGATTTAACAGATATGTCAAAGGATAAACAGAATTTAAAAGGCGAGAGGAACTGAATAATTAGATTGATATCTTCAATAGTATATAGTGGCACTGAAGGACTTCATTTTCGTGAATGAAGTCAAGTGTAAGGAGCTGAAAAGCAGGTAGCTGCCAACTTACATATTCTACCAAAAGCTTGACATCCCATCCATCAACGTAATCTGCGTTTATACTTCATATATTGCTGGTTTATCAGAAGCTTCGGAAGCAAAAATATATGGCAAAAAACTTGACTTGCTGGCTTACAGAAGGTTTGAAAACGGTTTTAAAAAATTCGAAGCAAATGAAGAAATGATTTTAACTTTATTTTTTTAAAACTACCTCAAGGAATAGTTTTTTTTAACTTTCTCTTTTGAGAATGTTGAGAGACACGAGAGTACAGGATGAATGTTTAAGGGAAGAAGCCATAACCTCATTTGGTTTCGTAAATGACTTCTTAATTGAGTAATATGTAACAAGCTAATTTAAAAGTAGACATCCGAGTAATTTATTTCCTTTCCCCTTTGCTTCAAGAATCTAAAAGTATACCCATGATACCTGGTTACCGACGTACGTCAGTATATACCGATTACTATTACATAATAATGTACCCAGAATTACAATGAGCTTTTCCTTCCAAGTCTTAGTTTTTCATTTGCAAAGAGACTAACAAGTAAGTCTTGGATGGATCGTATTTCACGTCTTGATTTCCTTCTATATAGCAGTGTGTCTCTCTTGTTAATTCAAACTAGTGATGTACGAGTTGGTAGTGAAAGTAAATGGAGGGTAGCGGAAGATGCTATTATGTTTCGTCTGGAGCTTTTACTTGGGTGTCTTGTTTGGTTAACCAACCGCTTATTTTCCATATTTATCACTTTTAGAGGTTTGATTATGGGGAATTGTTCTTCTCTAAGGGTTTCGATTTTTCTACAATTCTACCTAATTCACCGAATGTACAATCACAATTAAAATATAGTAATCTGGGATATTTTTTCAATTTCTTGTTATATTTATACAAGGCACAATGCAAAAGTAGAGTGTCAGGTTAGGTTTAGTGAAAAAAGCATTAGATTTAAGTGAAAGTTCAAATAAAAAAAAATGTGCTTAGTCCTCAATTTTGAGGAAATTTGCCTGAAGGAAAAGCTTTAGATTTTTTTTTTTTTTTTTTTTTAAAGAAGCCGTGTGGCTTGTAGCGGTGTCAAATTAGTGTTTTTGCCAGTGTCCAAAGAAGTGTTTCCTATTTGGAGCTTGATTCCAACTTGAACTTAAACTGAAGGTGCATTCAAAGTGTAAAATTGAAGGAGAAAGTTCATTCTTTGAAAAAATGAACAGATGCTTCAACGAATAGTATACGAAGCCTCTCTTTTCCTGCTCATTCTGACCTAGTTGATGGTAGCTCCTTCCTATCCGACAAAACGGCGTACGTGCATATACGAAGATCTCTGTAGATGAGGGAATGGACAACCTTTACGTCTTGGTTTGTCTTCAAATAAGAGGAAAAAGTAAGTTCGCAATGGAAAGGGAAGAGCAGCTGGGAAATGTTATTGAGAGAATTCTTGTATGTATGTGTATGAGCTGATGCCATGCAATGTTGGTCTATGTAGGGTCCGGAAAGAAAGCGGGTACTGAGTAGATGTGGATGAGGAAAGTTCTTATTCATTCTAAAGATGTAAGGCGAAGAGGGACCACGTCTGGAATTTTTAGATGGGCTTCTCTCTGTCAAATAATTTGTAATTCACCATGACCCATGTGATTACACCACTATACAACTGAGATTTCAACTTTTATGAGACTTCCGTTCCTTTCGAAGGAAGGTTCACGGAGGACAAAATGTATAGATAGTGAGACATTTCTGTATTAAATAGGACAGTAAACGTAGAAGCAGTATCACTTGAGTTTTGTAAAGCATGCTAATAGTGGATGGAATTACATTACAGATCATTATATTATGTTGACATACTTGAGCGTAGAGTACCTATATACGAACTTCGAAAAAATACCGTTTAGTACTTTAGAAAGATCAGAGGTTGTTTTCAATGCCTGCTGCTATTATTTTTGTACTTTTCTGATGAGGTGGGGAAAGTGAATGCACTACGTAATAGAGGTATTTTCACCTTGTGTGAGGGAAATTTTCTTATTTTTCGTTTAGAAATTTTTGACATATCCTTTAGTGTCCTTTACCACCACTACCTAGTGCAGACTGATAGTTCAGGGAGCGAGGGATATATATGTGCGTCGTGCTGAACGTGGGATATAGCAATCAAGATTTTAAGGCGTTAAGACATAGGAGAGTTCATTTAGTAATAGTTATTGCTCCACCTTTTCTTTCTTAATATCCACCGTGTTTAAATGAGAGAAAGTGGAAAGTTGATGGTACGACTAGTTTTTTTCTTCAGGTTAAGTCTGGTTATTCGATATGAGTTTAGTAAGTATACAAGTACATAATGGTAGGCTAGGGATAAAGAAACAACTACCGTGTAATTTCCGCTTGAATGGTCCTTGGGTCTCTTCTTTGCCTTCAAATGAATAGATAGATAGGACGGAACTTTCTCCGTGTATTATGTTGTTGGTTGAGCCTCAGAGTAATGCTGCTTACTTCTTTAGTATGAGAAAAGAGTCTACCTGCTCATTTAGACAATCTAACTTTTCAGCAGAAAATACTCTGAGGAATAGATGTGCAGCAATCTACTTGATGGGATAAACTCCAAAGTGTTTTTGCTTGGTTGGAAAATAAATTTTCTTTTGTGGAAAGGCTCAATTCTCAGTAGTGCATATTGTCTTCATTTGTCTTTCAATTTATTGCTAATTTAAATTGGCTCAACTACTGTTCTCTGTATACTTGTAGTTTGGATTTCTTTGGGAGTACATATAACCCATCATTGTTAAAGTTGATGTTGTGGTATAAGTATTGCTCAGCTCTCAAGCTTACTTGAGTGAGACTAACAAGACTATTATTTTGTTCTGGTTCTGTGATTGAATTTCATACAAATTGATGTTATACTATTTGAATTTATGGTACAGCCGTTTCAATCTCATTGTCTTCATTCTCTGAAGTTGGATATTCTGGTGACAACTATTAGGTGAAAGTCATTACCTTTCCTTTTGGATTTATAGATGGTTGGAATATCGAATGCCGGTTTGAGCCAGGACCTCTTGTCATGGTGCAAAGAAGTTACAAAGGGATACCGTGGTGTAAAAGTTACAAACATGACGACGGTGAGAAAGCTGATTTATTATTTGTATATTAACGCCCCATTAACTATTATTGAATTAATAATTAATTACATTTTATGTTTTTTTTAGTCATTTAGAAACGGAATGGCCTTTTGTGCGGTTATCCATCGGTTCCGGCCGGATTTGATGTAAGTATATTCAGTTGGAAAGTTTTAATTCTGATAGCTCTTCAGAACTATGAAAAGTAAAACTCTTTAACTGACATTGAGAAATGTTATGATGCTGTTGTATGTAATAATTGTTCAAATGAAACTCTCAAGAGTGCCATTTTATTTTGTAAGAAAGGGATATTTTTATGCTGCTTCGGTAGAGCTTAAGTTTTTAAATGAGGAGATTTCGTTGAAGGTTATTAATTTTTTGTAGTAATCTTCTGAAAATGAGACTAGAGTTTGAAAAGTGTATAAAAATGTTAAGAAAATGTGAAGAGATGAGAGGGAGAGTAGGATCTCGGAGTTCATTTTAAAAAATAACTGAGCTGAGGGAGCTATATAGTTCGTTTGGAAGTATGGAAGAGAGAAAAGAATTACTCTCCAGGCGGACGTATATATAAAGAATACTAGAGCACGTCGTGGATCGTGGATGGGAATGTCGAAGAAAGTAATGGGAAACGTGGAAGGATGATAGGAACAAGATCTAATAATATTGTTTTATTTCTTCATTTCCTATACAGTGACTTCAATAAGTTGAACTCTCATGACATCAAAGGAAACTGCAAAACTGCTTTCGATGCGGCCGAGTCCTTGGGAATACCAAAAGTAATCGAGCCTAGTGACATGACCATGTTGATGATACCGGATAAGTTAGCCGTTATGACTTATTTATATCAACTTCGGTCCCATTTCACAGGTATTTCACAATGAATTAGTTGTCTTTGCCCGTGCTTTCTATGGTTATGGGCTCTGATGCCTTATATATGATTGTGCTTAATCTTGGAGAAAAAATCTCCAACCGCTCACTTCCTTCTGATGAATGATAATGTTCTGTTTATGGTATTTTTGCGTTGTTTTCCCCATTCACCCTTTTAATCTATACCGGTTTTTAAATTACTCCAGGTTGTCAGTTAGAGGTTCAAAATATTGGTCCCACATCCTCCGAATCGTCTTATACAGTGGGCCATCCAGAAAATAAGGAAGACAGTGCAATCACAAAGAAAATATTCCAACAAGAGATAATGAATATGAAGAATGCTGAAAGAGGTGGTAACCGTAGTTCGAGTTCAAGTAGAGAAGGAAGCGTCGGGTTGGAAATGCGGAATGCAAATAATTCATCATCTAATCAAAATCAGCGACAATCAGAAGATTCTCCAAATAAATTAGCGTCCATTAGTAATAGCAATTCTGCATCGTCTATCAACTCTGCGAGAGCAATTTCTCCAGACAAACATAACAGCAATATTGGATCACCCATGTCATTTCAAAATTTCTTGAATAAGTTTAATACCAAAGATAAGTCTCCTTCCCCGGTTGGGAAGGTTGAATCTAAATCCTTAATGGGCCGACTTGGCGAAATTAAAAATTCCTTTGCAAACAATAATAATAAGGTGTAAACTTTATTTCTTTTTAAAATTTAAAATTTGTCTAATTGTTTATTTAAAAAAAATTGTATTGTTTTTGCAGAACATTTCGGTAATCTCACCTACAAAATCGAATTCAAAACAGCTCATGACAAGAAGGCAGTATACAGATCCATTGGGTTCAGACGAGGAAGATGACGGAGATCTTTCGAGTGAAAATCAACGTCGAAACAGTGCTCCAACAACACCAGCCCATCGGGTAATGTCTAATACTTTCCCCATTTCCAAATATGTTCTGATTTTATAATATTATTTTATTTATTGGAATTTTAGTCAACCAGTAACGTAATAGGAGTCCCTGATCCAGACGCACCAGGTTTGTTAGATCTGTCTCCCACCCGAAGAGATGAAACCACAAAGCAGGTAATAACAGAATTTTAATAAAATATATTTAATCTGTTTAAAGTTGTAAATAATTATTGACTTCTTTTATATTTAGCGACTTCTCGCCCGGCATCAAGAACTCAGAGAAAAGGCTAGATTAATGCTGGAACAGGCAAAGCGTGAAGGGTCGTCATCGAGAGGATCGCCGTCTACTAAGCCTTCCACGCCAGTTCAGGCGACGGTAAGCAGCGTAGAAAACCATACTCGCGCTGCCAGTGAGCCAATCAATGCAACTGCCCATGTAAATGTTTTATTATTTTTGTTGAGTTAACATTACTATTTGAAACTGAATGCACATTTTGAACGTGTGATGTCTCGGCTCTTGCTTTGAGCTTTAAGTGTCGTTTGTTCTTTTGTATGAATGTCTTGTATGAAGAAAAACCGAGACAGATTTCATTGGTCATGGCACTCTTAAATGTGATAATCTGGATATTTCATCTGTAGGATGAAACTGAGAGACAGCAGCAACTACGCGAAAGGGCACGACGTCTTATAGCAGAGGCAAGGCAAGGCGTCATTACTCCCAATGGAGATAACTTTTCCAGGTCAAGTAGTCGTTCGGGAACTCCTCAGTCGGATCCTCAGTCTTCTACTCATAGCTTGAGTCCGGTGAGATCTGTCATAAACTCATCCGATGCCAAAGATTCATGTGATAATAGTACAGATAAGGTATGCTTGATGGGCGTAGTTTTTTTTCAATGTTTACATAAAATTCAGTAGTCTTAACCTATTGTGACGAAATTGTTCCCACAGGAGATGAACGGAAATATTTCCGCTCAAGTGTCAAAAAGCTCCAGTCAAGAAAAGGTCCAAGAATACAGTAATTCCCTATTAAGTGATACAAATAGAAACTTTGCAGCATCCGGCACCGTAACCAGCACAAAACCTCCCAAACTCAAATCCTTCCATACTCTATTGGAAAAAATATCTCCTGACCGAGAAGTTCTTGGCATCAAGGTTCGTATAATTTTTTTTAAATATTATGTAGATTTGTAAATCAGTATTAATTGAGCAGTAAATATATTTGAATTTTTCAGGGATTAAGAAGAACACAATCATACATAGAGAATGAGTTAGACTCGTTAGAAAAAGAACAAGAACAAATCGATCAACAAGCACGAGAACTCGAAACAATTCTAAGACATGTCATGAAATCTGGTGAGTTTGCGAATTATGACATTAATCAAGCGTCTTTTAAGAAAAAAAATTGAAACACATTTTGTTTATAGATGATAATGAGGATGAAGACAGATTGATGTACGAGTGGTTCACGCTAGGTAATATATTTGTATTTGAAATATGATTTTTAAAACTAATTTCGTACCCTCCAGGTTCATTAATACTTATTTCTACTTTCTAGTCAACAAGAAGAACGCTTTGTTACGGCGTCAAATGCAGTTGAATATTTTGTAAGTTCGTTTTATCCATAATTTTGTTATATAAGGTACAATTTAAATCAGCAAATAGCAAATCATATTCATATGAACAAGTGCAAAATGAATTATTTTAGTCTTGAATTTGTAAATATAGCAATTATTGATGATATTCTAACTACACACATGCATGCCATTCTGCTGTATAAGTCCTGAAGCGTACAAGATTGAATTTATTGTTGAAATTGAATAATATCACTTATGGGTACCATACTGATTATTCTGCTTTACTTAAACTCTTGTTTTGTTAGGCAAGCGTGCGACAGAAATGGTTTATCTGACTTAAGTTTTTGTATTAACAAGTTGTTTGTATATTCTCCATAATCTTCTTAAACCTAATTATTTTTTCGTTCGTAAGAAGCCTTGCTAATAAGAGATGGTTTGGTATTTGTTGGTGTCTTCTTACCATAATCCGACTTACAATTAGTAGCAGTTGTACTGGGGGATTACTTTTCCTTCAATTCAACTGCCTAACTAGATGACAGCTTAGTTCTCATTTTTTTTTATTTGGTGCATAGCTGTTAATGAAAAAGACTGTAGTGTCTGTGATTGACAAGCAAATAGAAACAACACCTAAAGTTTTCATTTAAGTCAGAATATAAGTTTCCGTGTATTCTGTTTATATGTGTTGATGTAGTTCCAGCTTAAAAATTGTTGTTTGGAAGGATTGAAATTTTAATGTTTTATCGAAATAGCTTATATCAAAAGTTATTTTAGTGGATGAAGTATAAATTGAATTGTATAGAACTGCTTTTAATGAATGAGACATGTAGTTAGAAAAGGATTCAATAAAAAATTCGTTTTAAAGTAGAAATGCTACAAGTTTAATAGAGGTGTTCAGCCTTGTCCTTTATGCAGTTTTATAGTGATTTAGTTTAGTTTTTTTAATTTCTAAATCGTTAAATGTGTTAACGGACTTGCTCTCCGCGTTTAAATTAATTTAACCAGTATTTTAAAGAAAGCTACTTCTATGATATAAAATCGTTGAAAGGCATAGACTATCTCTGGTGAGCTGGAGGTGAAAGCACCGGTTAGCAGAATTCGGGGAGTTCATCGTTAGGTGGTATTTCCATAGACTTCTCTGTTACCCGTGTTCAGGTTTTTGTATGTAGTTGTATATGCTTTCATTTTCTCGAATTCATGTCTCATGTACACTCATTCTGACACAATATATTTCACCTGTATTTATAAATATGCTTTTTAATTTTCAGGGAGAAAGAAGAGGATCTTGAGAGAAAATCCGACCAACTTAATGAAGAACTGCGACGAATCCTTGCTAAGGATGGTAAGTTCATCATCTCTTTTTTTTCGATTTAATTTTCATGTGTGTAAAATTACCAATAACATTTTAAAACTTACTTTGAAATAATTTGATATATATAGTCATTAAGGCTAAGAGATTATAGATGCATTCCATGTAATTTTATTTTTTCAAGCCATTGTTACAAAAGGCTGTGAATCAAGGATTAGAATTTTAAAAACCGGATTAAAAGGGTTTATAATAATTGATGGAATCATGAGTCTGCTGTTAGATGGAAAGTAAAAAAGGCTAATGGCACCCGAACTTTCGGCTCTGATCAAAAACATTCGTGGCATAACTCAAAGTTCCTTGGTTCAAGCATCGCTAAGAATTGCCTGGCAGGTCATAGCACTATGATATATGAAGTCGAGTTGGACAGCAGGGTCAACAATTAATTCGTCGGTATCTGGGAGCGCCAGGCGTAGCTGGATGTGCATTTTGAACAATGAGTAGATGGGCTGTACGATGTTAGAATGGAGCATTACTCAGCAACGCATGATGACTTTAATCCGCTTATATATGTTCTCGACAGACTCGCGAGTGCGACCAACGCTGTATATCACGACACAGTCTCTGTTTATTATATATTTTTCAAATGTCATATCGTTATGAATTGTGTGGTTTCTCTTTATATCTCTGTACTGAAAGCAATGAATATATGTACATTTAGATGTACACCATTTATCTTCAGAAGCAGAATGTATGTATGCTATACGAATGTTAAAGTCAGGTATTGAAGATATGTATGAGTATAGAGACACTTCTGTTAAATAATTCAAAATTCTTATGCTGGCTTTCTGAGTAATTTTGATAATTATTCATGCATTGATAAACGTCCTTACTTTTATATTTACAAAGTAACATAACTATTTCGCTCTTTATTGTTCGGGTATTATAATTTTCAACCCTTGTATCGGTGTACTTATTTGCAGTTTGTTTTGAGGGAATTTGATTACTAAGACGGGGGTAAGAATGATGAGAGTACAAAAGATGTTTTGATGAACCAGAAAGAACTTGAGAATGGTCCAAATGGCTAATCCGGGATTGGAACATCGAAATCCAATCTATTAGAGTAAAGAAACATGATGGGATCAAGAAGGTGTACACTGGAGATGGTTGAATTCATGTTTATTTCATTGTGAATGAAAGAATGGAAGAATTAAGAATCGTCGTCCCTGCAGTGGATTGGAATGGAAAGGATTACGAATTCTTGAGTTTAGTTCCACTAGCATAAAGATCTTCTTCTCGAGTTTGGTTTTCTAGTTTCTAGGTTTTTTTCTATACTTTTTAAATTTTGAAAAGCATGGAATTGCTTGTAGAGATTTTTAAATGTTGGCAAATTGCGACGTTTTCAACATTTTGTATACTTTGTGACATGAACAGTGGTATTTCAGAGCTTTTGTTGGCCTGGGGGACTGCGTGGATGTGGATGCTTGTGTCAAGGAGATTAAGAATCAAAGTAAAAAGATTCGTGGGATGACGTAGAGAATAGTTACTTTACTACGGGAAGAAAAGCACCTGGAGAGTTTGAAAGACAAATGGAAATGGAATTAGAAAGAAATGGATGATGGAAGTTTGCTTTTGGTTAGTTTTTGGTCTGGTCAGATAGAGATTACGAATTTCAAAGGACAGCAAAGAAGTAAGTAGACAGAGCTAGTAGTATAAAATAGGTCTGATGGAAAAACAGATATACGTGCAATGGGGACAATCACAATCGCAAGTATGCCATGCTACACATGGACTTGAGACTTAAGCCGATACCGAAGGTTATTGTCTCTGTCCTCTTATGTCTTCTGCTGGTCCATTATTATCGTCGTGTTTGCCATCGACCATGTTAAAAGTCAAGAACAAAAGAGGAATGGCTCGAGAGAGGATTTGTCGTTTCATTTGTCAATCTAGATTCGTTGGAGTCCAATACATGGAAAATGAGTTAGTCACCGAAGGACTTCTTGTCCCTAAATGTCTATTGCTAACACCTAAGATGAAAGAATTTTCATTCTGATGACACGCTCTACGACTATACTGATTCAATTGTGCGATACAATAACAAAAAACATTTTATATACTGAAAGGAAGTGTTTTTTAGATATTGTCTAAACGGACGTGCAAGTAGTATTCCTGTCTCTTTCTAATGGCTAATGGATTCATCATGTCTTTATTTAAGATACATGTAGCCGTTGGTTAGTGTCTGATCAACTTGAAATTCTAGTTCAATTCAACAAAATAACAACAATGGTCATACATTTGAGACATTATCTACTTGCAGACTTTGTTAGCAATGCTATTTATTATCATCTACAGTGTTGTATTTCTTTTAAGGTTGAAAATGTTCTTAAAAAACATACATTGATGCTTGTAAAAGTAATGGAAAGAAAGTGCATATTCCTGATTCATTTCTTCCATTTTCGAATGGGATTTTCTTGCATAGAATGATTCAATGGATAAAGGCAGGTTGACAAAATCAATTTTCATATTTGCATGAAAGATGGAAGTCGTCATGGATACATAGCACAAAAGAGAGGGGATGAATAGACCGGAGGAAAATGAAAGCCATGGAGAAAGTCAAGAGGGACTTACACTTTCCGAAGAATAAATTTGAAGAGAGAGAGAGATGTTGAATAGAAGAGAATGGGTTGGCTCGCAGACAGAATGTAATATGGATGTATAGTGCATGAAGCAATGTATCGAAATAGATGAAGTCAAGTTTGGTACAGAATTTGAGATGCGTATTTCAGCAGAATTCAGTCTTAGACCTTCCTCTGCCCACTCCCTCTCACTTTAGTCTGATTGCCAATCACGAAACTTTAAGCCGCTTATGTTGCCCGGTCCTCTTGTCTCGGTACCCCTCAACAGGAACCCTCCCGGATCCGGATACTAATTCCACTTGAGTCTATATACGAGTTTCTAGTTGTTTGTTTGAAACTCCTAGCTCTTATTTCCTCGTTCTCCAGAGTTATGCAATGTCTATTAGTTTTGCTTTTATATTTTCAATGTATTGATACATACAGCGAAGCTAGTGTTCGGTTACTATGTTTGAAACATTTTCATAGATGTGTCTGCAGGTGAAAGTACTAGGTAAAAACGTAATTATTCCAATACCTTCAAATTTTTCCATGAAAGTTGGTCATTGGTTAGGCAAATTGCATTATTGTGGATGCAGTTCTGCAGTTGCAGGGTTACTGTTACAACTAGGAATTACTTGGCTAACAATAAGAGTCTTATTTCTCCTCATCGGATTATATATTGAATTGTACCGGAGATTGAATGGATTATAGAGCTATTTACTGCATGGTTGCAGGAGACGCATATAATTTGATGAGTAAGTCTTACTAGACATGATATACTTTTGGTTTTATGGTCTGCATGTAACTTGAGTCTAGGAATGATCACCAAAGACTCGAAAGAATGCGAGACTTAGAATGAAAATGATAAATCCGTGGTATTATGTTATGACAGGACTGTGTAAGTATGCAATGATCCCTTCCAAATGCAATCCTTATTGCGGGTGCGGTAAATCGGCTCTGGTTTGTCTTATTAAAATGTATCTTACGCCCAGTGTCTAGCCTTTTATATCCTTTTCTAATGCTCTTTGCTCGAAATAAGCTTCTGATAGTCTCTATATATAGCTTGATGCCTTTAAACATTCAGTTCTCTCTCGTCGTCCTCTCATTGTCGAAGTCTTCACATTATTGCCTTGACTTCTGTCTCTAGCACTTCAATTTTCACCCTTCTCCTCATTTTTAAACACGAAGAAAGTCTTGAAAACTGAAAGGAAGTAAAAAAAAATACTAATTTCGACCACCTGTCGTCCTCGTGTATAAGTGGTGAAAAGTGTGACCAATTAGTTACTGGGTGAAAGTTTGTTTGGATTATGTTACGGATCTTCTCACATTAAATTTGAGTAACATTGTGTATTGGGGCTGTGAAAAGAAATAGCAGGGGTATGGGCTGGGATTCGAGTGTTCTTTATATTAAAGGGTGTGCTAAGGGGAAAGTTGCGGTGCTTTCTCTCGCACGCGTTATGAAAGAGGTTGTCTAATATCAATTAGCATAAAACAACTATACGTCTATAAAGTAGTTTGTTGTTGATGTTATAAAGTGCAAAATGTAAACTTGAAGTTAATGTAGTATTTATTTATATTTCAGAGAGTCAAAAGACGGACACGGATCGTGTGAGAGAATCTCTTCTGCTTCAAGAACTCGTCAACGTTGTCAACCAAAGGGATGAACTCGTCTCTCACTTGGATGATGTGGAACACGGGTAAGTGCTCTTTGATGTTTTTTTGTGTACGCCACAAGAAAATTTTAATGTTAAATTTAACCTGTCAGTTTCTGATGAAAGTGTATCTTGACATCCCTTGTTCGTATTTATTTACTCCATCAACAAGTACTCATCATCATCACCCATGGGAATTTAATATTTTTATAAACTCTCTTTACATTGTCGGCATACCTGTCCTGTGTGAATCTAGTTGTTTTGAATGCGTTGTCTTGTTGTATTCAACTCCAATCAGACAGAATGTTTACACACCTTCGCCCTCACATATATCAGAAGGATTCGCTTCGGCCTTACCCTTTTTCAAGGTGTAGACTTTTCCTATCATTTTGATATTTATATTGGGATTGTTTTCATCCAGCTCAAAAAATGAAATGGATATGGGGAATGAGATGATTTGAATTGGTATGGTGAAAGGACCCAGCTGTGTATACAAATATTTTATGAATATCCTTTGTAAGGATTATCGCAACAATTGGACGATCCAAATTGAAAGAGATTTCTGAAGACTGTGTGATAGATGCTCATATAAATGGATATTCTTAAACCTTTAAATTGAGGTTCTATTCCTGGGCACCGTGAAAATTGTTGATGTGGGCTGTCCTACTTGATTTAACGGCCGTCACACAATCTCCCTTTGGCAATTGTTGATAACTATACTTCTGCAAGAAAGGAAAGCTTCTCCTCCATCCTCCCGTATTGATCTTTGTTGAATGGAGTGATTGTTGTCTTTTTAGCAGCTATTTTATTTTCATATACTTTTCAGTCAGGTCGTATGGCTTTTTTATTTGGTTGTTAGCTCATAATTGGGTTGATTGTTGTTTTGTCAAAAGAAGAGGTAGGGGTTTGAGATGAGATTGAGAATGTTATCTTACCTCAAGGCGTTTCTGTTCCTGTAAGGATAAAAATGAGGGTGGTGAAGGATATCTCTACCATAGTATAGAAAGATCTATTGTTTGAAATCAAAACTTTAAAAAACTCTGAATTAAAGGGACAGATATCCTCGTAGCTCTGTGGACGAAATATGTAACAAGATTGATATTACTGCTGTGTACGAATAGAAATGAAAATAGAGGCAGGTGACACGTTTTTATAGGAAAGTAGTTAAGCCGGACAGACAGGGAGGACACAGAAGCACATAGAAAAGTTAAACCGGATTAAGGTTTTTAAAACCGGAAACGTGAAATATTTTGATTTATGAAATGACAGACCCTTAGGCCTTATGCCATGCTGAGCTGAATTTTACTTGTAAGAATTATTCTCGGTTGAGTCATATATAAAACCAAACCACACGAGATTATGCATCATTGAAACCTTTTTATTGTACCAGAATCAACATTTTCTGTGTTAAAGCGTTTGTCTTGCCCAAAGGTATAAATTTTGTAGATGTGTTTTTAAGCCGTATGGGATATTTAGCAAATTTGTAGGAAGGAGTATAATATTCTGTTTTTTTGATTCTGCTGGTTTATTTGACTATGGCATTTTATTGAAGTTTGGATAACCCATGGAAGAAGATGATCGATCAGTTGATAATTAAATTAGTTGCATCACAGTCTTCGGTTGTCGTCAAAGCCTCAAAGGTTTGCATGCAACGCGTTGTCTTCTTTAAGGTTTCAATGGGCGAAAGCCATAAAAGTAGTTGTGACTATTTTCACTCTTAACTGTATGCTTGCATTTTCTGTTTAAATATCTTTTTTTACGGCGACATAAAATGTTTTAAAATGTTTTTTGAGCTATTTTTATTAAATGCTTGCAATTTTAATTTTAAATCTTGGGGTAGAGATGAATATTTAAATATTTTATAAATAAAATGTGTTGGTGCTGAACTTGTTACATTCCAAATTCCTATTATGTAAAATGAATCCATCGAACTCCTACTCATGTGAACAACATATTTTAAAATTTGTTGCATTATATTGCTAACTGGATTTTGATTGAAACTCCCAATAGGGTTTTAATATTGGCTGTAAATGGTGTCAACTTGCATATTTTTTGTTTGAGTGTTTATCAAAAGTTGAGAGTGCAGCGAAAACTGTTTCCCTTTTGAATTATGAAAAGGATATTCTGTTCTTGTTATTCTTTTGAAAAATGTCCTTTAAACTTATGCTTATTGGATAGCTCAGATTACATTTACAACCCACTATAGACAGGGATGAGAAAATTAGAACGGCTAGTTTGGTATTTGTATGTTTGTGATTGCAAATCCTTTTGTATCAAATAGGGTTTTAAGTATCCGTTCCGTGGCATTCAGTAGTGGCAATGGCAAATAATATTTCTACATTGTTAGTTTTCATCGTTGTCAATTGTTGTGGGGTTCGGTTTCTCTAAGCACACACATACGCACGGTCAATAGGATCTATTGTCGTTTAATGAGATGGGAAAACTTTGAGTCTTTGTTTGGTTTTAGATTAAAATCTTTTATTTCAGTGATAACTTTATCCTGTTTTATTTAATTGTAGATTTTCAACACAATTAGTTTGCTATGTGTATCGCTAATCTCATCGACAGGTCTCACATTTCTAGATCCTCTGTAGTTTTTAAGATGTTACCAAATTACCCATCATTTTCATCAACATTTTGTATGTATTACTATTATAAGTTGGTTTGGAAATTGAAATAGCTGATGCACTCTACAGATTTCCTTGTATTGCGTCCTTGTGTATGTATATGCATTGAATATAAATGGGGTGAATGATTTGTTTGGCTTCAACATTCGACTGCTCATTTAGCTGATGTTGGATAGACGCGTGACCTAGAGAGGTCATATTTCGTCCTGTGGGGCTCCCAACACGTGAACAAAGTATTAGCATTAGAGTTTTTTTAACAAGCTGCTTTTTTACTCTTGGGCTGTAGATTGAAAATGTACTGATTCGGTAGTCCATCCATTGGTTAAAAGTTGGGATTTAGTTTCTATTGAAGTATGTATGTGTGTCTGGCTTATAAATCGGAGTTGTTTCTCCTGCAGCAGCTAATGGAAAACATGGATAGAGAATGAGATGTGATGTTACTTTTGTTAAAACATCGTGAATATTTGATAGCTTCTCATATCTCACCCCTTATAATCGATATGATGTAAAGGGAAAGTCCATCAGGACTAGCACCACAAAGCAAAGCATACTTAGTTCCGTTGCCTACCAAACTAACCTTCTTTTCACACGTTTAAACTTTCAACACATGTTGTTTTCGTAACGAATGGTAGTTTAACTTCATCTCAAATTCATTTATTAGCACAATAAAACATCAGCGTTTGTTATTTATTTACTGCGTGCAGCGTATGGTCCCTTTTTAAAAGTATTTTTTAGCCGTTAGCCTCGGTGTTAAAATGTGGACATTCGAGAGAGATCAGTATAGTTCTAAAATGTTTATGCAAAAAAAATATTCCGAGATTGTAATTCAAAGTTTTAATGTAGAGAAAATAATACAATGTGAATAATAGAATGTTCTTAGATATGTTGCTTTGCTTTTCGCCATTCATGATTATAGTTGTGTTGAATAACTGGGAAGATTCGTGTTCATGATGTATTGATCTGCACATTGCGTTTTCTCATCAAGTTATTCTACAAAGCGTGGGCTAAGCGGATTATTTTCGCATCTATTCATTCGATCCTATATGGACGGAGAAGCACACAGTTGGTGAAGAATATAGAGAAGACCTAAGGTTCTTTGAATCTAACTCTCTGCAGAGTTGAAACTGAAATGAATAAAAAGAATACATAGGGAGAATGCATTGTTGTTACGCCCTAGTAAATGTAACTCTATAGATTCCGACTAACAATGAACCGTCCAACCATTTTCTTCCCTTTTTGCATTTTATAGAAAACTTTGTCAACGATTCTAAAACTTCTTTAGTTTTCTCATTTGGTTACTTCTCAATCGTGAAATTCTCTAGACTAGAAAGTTTAATCCTTCTACATCATCCACTTGAGTGTTTGGTTCTGTAGACTTTGGTTTCTTTAATCATTGTTGATAAATTGCTTTAAGGAGTTCTCACGATGAAGTAAATTATTCCCGTCTCATGTCCCTCTAGTTTAAATAAATCCATCAGAAACTTTGCGTCTTTTTTGTAGGTTGGGTTTGTATGTTTTTGCTGATAAATTGTTGTTGTGTTTTTGCAGGATTGAAGAAGACGAAGAAATCGAGAAGGATGTAAGTGTGGCGGATATGTCGAGGAATTCTGGAAAGGAGAACTGCATGATTCAGTGAATGATTTTTTAAGGAGACGAACAGCTCATAAAATACTTCGTGAGCTGAAATTATGGGACAAAATCTGTGCAAAAAGGACTTAACTTATCAATGCGGAAATTTCGAGGCGTCAGGGGTCAGAGAATGCATTTAATATATAGGATGATAAAAAATCATTCTCTGCTTTAGCATTAATTTAGAATAATTCACGTAGATGTATGTATCACCTGCTACCACAACACAACTTGGATGAGCAATAGTTCACCGTTTTGAATGATTAACGTCTGAGAGGTCGAGGTTTTTTAATCTACTTAAATAATTAAGCACACTAACGCCTTAGAACTGGTGGCTAACCGTTGATTTATTATGCTTAACAAATAAGCAGTTTCTTTATAATATTCTACTTAAACTGTTTGTGTCTTTAATTTTTTTGACACTTCCGCGTAGTAAGTTTTGCTTAGGAGCAGAGTTCTAGTAAAAAAAATAGTTTTGGCATAATATTAATTTTAAATATGATGTGCTACTGAGAAGAGCTTGTGACCTTTATCAAAGAATCGTGCATATTTACGCTATTTATCACAATGACTATTTAACAATCACAAAAATGGCTTTAGAGTTTTGTAGAAACGAAATTGTGCTTCTTTAAAGCTCAGGTACAACGATAACTTATATTTTAACCAAAATGTCTTCGTCGCTATCTTTTAGTTTAATGATATTGTGAACTAATTTTAATGTTACATTTGCAGATATTATTTACTGTTTTATTTTGTGGTAATACTTATTACTTGTTCGAGCTATATTTTCAATTTTAACGAATTGGTCAACCCCACAAAGTATCGTATCGAGTTTGTAGTGCTACTTGTAATAAAAACTGACTTCAGTTGCACTGTGCCAGATATAAGTTGTTGTATGCAATATTAATGTTAGCAAAACTGTGTTTTGATCAAACGATATGATATTTTTGAACGCTTAATTTTGATTATTTCTCTTTCGTTGTTAAGTATGATTAAGAGTTTTTGACTGGAATGAAAATAAAGTATAATTTTCATGGAGTAGTTTTGCAAACTGATTGAGTTTTAAAATAATAATGTGCAATATCTTAATTATAGTTTGGTTACCAATTATTCTTCTTAGTACCATTTTATGTATTAAACATTAATGAATCATGTCGCATAATATTATGATCTTGCAATTGTACTTTGATGGAAAGTCACTTAATTATTTATTTATTTTAACCACTGCTAAAACCTATGAATACTTGTGTACACAAGCCAATATTTAATAAAAAAAAAATGCATTAGTCTAAAGTTAACATGAGTAAACTGTTCATTTATTTCCCGGAGTGGGCCGACTGGATTAATATTGAGTAATTAATTTTGGCTAATAGAGCTGGGACGATAGAAAGGCATTTTGGGGGAAAGGAGGAAATAATTGGAATTTAATTTATATGAAGAGAGATTGATGAGTTTGGATGGGATTTAGATAAAAGTTGAGGCATGGAATTAAGAGGGTGGTATAGCAAGTTAGTCTGGTTGGATGGTCTTGTTGATTAAATATATCTATTATGTATGATTTAGTTTGGGTAGTTTTTGGACTGGCTTGGCATCTCTTTTATTATTACCTAATCCAAGTCCCTCTGGGATCGTCTCATCATTTGAGCGAAACTACGGACGGATGTCCCTCATCAAGAGTGATGAAAAGTTTATGGTATTCAATTTGTGGGCTCCTCGGTTACTTTTACTTTGTTTTGTACATGAAAAACTCCCTCGTAGTCATCTGTCTCTCTTTGCGTTTTATATATCACGGCTCCCTTCAAAACATCATTTATACAGATGACAAGAGATTGAAGATTCGCAGATTGGCAAACTAAGCTTGTCGAAATTATGAGATGATACATGTGTATATCATATTAAGTCAAAATATTGACTAGATTTTGATTAACTGGATTTTTGCAGTTGATTTTATAAAACTATATTTAAATTGATATAATACTAAAATAATTTATTGTGCTATTGTCGTATTGAAATATAGGTTTTTAAAAAAATCGTAATCCGCATCTGGACTTATGTATGTATGCGGCTCAAACCTACGAAAGCCTAAACGATTTCAAAATGATACTACATATCTGTAGGGGATATACAGTCTGATACAAATCAACGACAACTTTAATCTGTTGTCTAATCTCTAACTCTGAAGGTTATTCGATATTCTACTTCTAAAGGCACGTGGCTCTTGGATTTTAATGAGCCAGAAGAAGTTTTTTAAAATCTCAAACGCATCCGACATAATCGTGTTCGCTGCTGACAGATAGTTAAAAGCCTGCAGATGATTTAAAAAATAGCATCTGCCAAACAGGCAAAAAGAAGAATTATGAAAACATTATTGGAACTAATTGGAAGTAAATAAATAGAATAGAATTTATTTACCTGTGTTTATCTGCTTTACTAGAAATCTCAAATTTTAAAACACAGGGATTTTTTATATTAACCATGCAATTTTTTATGGATTTTATGCAAGAGTAGATAAATAAATGTCATAAACCAAATATTTACTGAAAACAGCCATTTGGCACACGGATTTACGTTTTCCCTTATGGGATTTTATTCCTTTGACGAAGGTTGATACATAAACGCTGGGAAATATATTAATAGTATAGTTTACAGTATACATTATTTATAGACTATCTAACATATATTCTACATATTTTGTACATTTACCCCCAGTTATAATTGCATTGGAACCGTTTATACTTATTAAATTTACAATTATTTGCACATGTAGCCTCACAATATTATTTTCTGTCACTGTATAAAATCACAATGCATATTCTAACATTTTAGCCGGTGGAAACTAATTCGTGATGGATCAATTTATAAGAATTTTGAATGGACATTTTGTAAAATATTAGAAATCAGTGAAATTATTTTCATAATGATTGAAAACTTTGATACTTCCAGTTTTTATCACCACAAGGATATTCAAAGCAATCATTAGAAGTGGGTGTTAAACTCGTCGGGCTGACTGCTACTGGGTCTATAATGGAGAGTGGAGTTGATCTCGAAAGTATTATTGAGCCTGGGGATTCAGCATTAATGCCATTGGATATTTGGCACAGTTGATTCACCTATGGCATATTTGAATCATAATGCTTATCAAAATCCTTTCCAATTGTTTAGATAAGACCAGATTTGAGATTCTACTTGTACTTGAAAGGCAACAAAAACAACTTTGAATAAGCCTTGGGGTGATTAGGAATCCTAGTGTTGTTGCAAATGCTTACTTCAATCATTACTTGGTTACCGTCTCCAGGATTTGCTTACGCCGAGTACGGATTTGCTATTGCTAGGCATTTGTGTCATGGATATGGTAGGATTCATTTCAAATTCGATCCACTACTACAACGAATTTATAAGCTACCTGTTTTGCAGAAATTATTTGTTTGGGTGTTATTATTTGGTTCGAAATAATTCAAAGTCATAATTGGGAGTTCTGGCTGGCTAAGAATCTGAATTGAATTAATTGAAAGTAGCAATCAACATAATATCTTAAAGTGTATGAATAATTAATTTCCATATTTTAATTATGAGCTTTCATAAAACATTTATCAACTGTGAATTTATATTGCAGGGCCAAGGGATAATAAATTAGACAGGCTTTGCTATCAACCTCATTTCCAAAGAGTACAATACTTACAATTGATAATAATATATATTATGGTAGATCTACAGTATACTTATTAATATTTACACTAAGAAATATCATACTGGTATATGGTGGTGAAGCACTAATGACAAAACATTCACCCGGACTCTTAAATATTACCAAGCGAAATGATTTACCGGTGGGCCATTAAGCTGGGAAGATGAGAGATAATCCATATTGGAGTAATACGAGGATGGTCCATAGTTTTGACTGTAACAAGAAGAGGCTCCTTGATGAGCCATGGATGTCGAGTGGCCACTCATGGTCATCCCCATCCCTCCACTGCTCATGTAGTTTGACCGGTCGAAAGAATTCGAAGACATCAGGGATCCTGAAAAACAAAAGTTATTGTTAAAAGATTTACTCAGAGCTTATCGTCTCATTCAATCGATCTGTCTCCTTGCTAATGCTATAAACCATGATGCAATCATAAGTAACCCTTCAGTCTAAATATTCCAGATTAAGGGTTGCCAATCGGATTATCTTCCGAGTAAATCCTGATAACGAGGGTCGAGGATAATCTCAATTGGATTGCTTTAGTTTCTCCATCCTAAATACTTGGATTAAAGAGAGTAATATGTAAGAGGAACTCATGTTACCTTGAAGTTCACCCATAGGACTCAAGGAAGTTGTTGACCAAAGTCCGTAGCCTGCTGTTGAAGGGGTAGACCCATTAGTAGCAGCAGAATGATGCAAATGGGCCCCAATGGAAGAGCTAGAGTTCATGGCCGCGCCTAGGGAGTGATGATTGATTCCTGAGGCTGACACGGAGGACGAGGTAGCATTTGAGGAGGATAGCGGAGGCAATTTATATGGAGATTCACGGTGATTGTTTAACGCGGAATGATGACCGGATGGTCCTCCTTGAGAGTGGCCATGATTTTGATGCAAACTTGAAGGTGGGGATTGAGATACATCTGGTGATGAGTTGTGATGAGGGTTGACGTTATGTGAGATTATCGACTGATTATTACTTGAAATGTTGTTATTATTACTGACGCTATTGTTGTTGTTGTTGTTGTTATTGTTTGATGATGTTACAGTGATAGGTGACTTAAGCTTCTTGGATTTAGTAGTACTTGACGTCTTTTCAGAATGTGTAGCTTGCTTTGCTTGTTGGCGACATTTAGCCTAAAAATCATACATATGAATTATAAAATTGTATGAACTTTATAAACAAAGTAGAAACTCAATGAAGAAAATACTGAAATCTTCAACTCACCCGTCTGTTCTTGAACCAAACCTGTTGGAACAAAAAAGAGACAAAATCGTTAATAAAATGAAGAAAAAATCGTAAAACTGCGACCAAAGGATTATCTGCTTATCTTCTCTTGTCACTTCATTATGTCGAGGAGCTAATAATTTGCTCTCCATTAACTTAACTCGCTCTTAATAATCCTAATGTTATTCTTGTATGTAGTATGAGAATCGGCTTGAGCTTAAGTCGAGAAGCTATCCGATTAGCATTAAATATATTTACTCAAGTGGATAACTTCTTAGTAGTAAAATCTTAATTTTACTACCAGCATTTTATATGCACTTGAACTACTACTACCTTATAAGAATCATCATCATCAGTTTTACACCTACCACTTTACACGTTCCTTCTACCAACTTCCTCTTACATTATAAACACTAGAAGATAATAATAAAAATTTCTTTCTCATTTTCAAGGATCAGAGAAGAGCTTTTGGTGACTTTCTCATAATAATAATATATGTTTTTGTTGTTTTCTGTAATCCTCTAAAGGCTATTGTGGCTACCGATCCGTCCGGATTTAAATCATCATTATAAAGAAATAAGAAAGAGGTCAATATGACACTGATATTCCTAAAGAGTCATCGTATCATAACTAGCCGTGTAGGTTCTTGTCGTTCTGAACTTTGTATTCATAGGTCACGTACGTTTCATCCAATGGGTTTTGTTCAATGGACTAACTTTTTGTACCCAAAATGATTCAGGACAAATTGCTCGGCCACCAGTAAAGTATTCGAATATTTTGAAACTTGAACTGAATGCAGTTCCTTGAGTTATTTTAGATCCATGGTGGGCCGTTGTTAGCTACCGGGTTTGAAATATTTAGTAAAAGTAACTTCATAAAGACGCCCTTGTGATTTTTGTGTGATAGATATTGCCCCATTATTATTACCGTTATACCCGACTAGATTTATAGTATTCATTTATCTCAAAGTTTCTAAGTATAGGCTGTATAACGTTCGGGAAAAAAATATGATCATCTAGCTCGAAGAATCTGTGAGGAGGAAAGAAGCGATAATTTATGCACGGTCATGCCCCAACAACATCTCCAAGAGAGTCTGAGGAGGAGTCTATATCTCTGACAATGAAGTCCATCTTCATCCTTACAATTGCTTTCCTTTCTTCACAAAATAAATTAAACATGGCTATCTCATCGTCTTTGAAACCCGACTTTCAGAAATATTTACAACCTCACTTTTTCTCTATCTGGCAGATTCCCAGGGCTAACAAAGCCAAACATTTACTATAGGAGTGCATGATACAAGTTGGTTTGGTCAATATCTTCATAACATGATTCTTGTTCATAAAAATAGGAAAAGATGTTGGCAGAATTTCGGGTTGAAAATAAGGACAAAAGCGTACGTGATTTTTTCAAAATTTCTTGTTTCTCAGATTCTTGGGACAATAAAGGTAAATTGACGTTTACCGGTGGTGGGTACTGAATACGAAGTGACAAAATTTTTCAGTGAGAAAGACACCGACAACTATCGATCCCAAAACCAACGTGTTATATAGCGTCTTACGCAAATAGTACAAAACAAATGTTAGGCTAACAGGATGTCAACATCAGCTAAATATGTACATGGTGGGCAGAAGGTATCATAGCTTGGAAATCGCATGAGTAATATTAGCTGTACAATTATCACTTTAAATGGTGACAATTTGACACCTTATGAACGTGTCAACTATTACAAATTCTTCTTCACATCCCACGAAGTTTAATTACATTGCATTTAATACTCAGGAAATACCGTTTGATTTCTGAATGAAATTCCGTATAAAAGAGCCACCTGAGAAACTGCGGAGTCTGACATTATTTCAGAACAAAAATAACTTGGACACATATGTAACTGGAATTAGAATTTATGAACCGCAGGTGCATGTGTCTATATGTTTTTCTACCTCGTGTACCGCCCAATGACCAGGGATAATAATTGTAAAAAACCAAATTGGCTTATGAAGAATGGATTCAGGGTGAAGGTGATTCCTCTTGGCAGGCAGGGAAGTTGTAAAAGACAGTAAGGTTGAAATCAAACACATTATCAGCGACAATGGTTTAAGCCTTTTTAAGCCTTTTTGAAATAGGATGACAATCATGATTACAAAGATATGCACACACCTGCTTAACTGCCCATGCCCTGCCCTACCCTTAATGTGTGTGAAGAATCGAATCCTACTTGACAATTCTAGACTTTCTGGCGACCACCTACATAATTTCTATTTCCAGTTTCTATGAATGTGGGACAGAATTTTAAGAACGTTAGTAGCATTGTGTACATTTGGATTGGATATTATAATAGTAGAAAACCTACATTTGAAAACCTTTTCCCGGAAATGCACATCTCATGTTGCAAATTAAGCTTATCAAGTGTAATTTAATCCAATATAGCACTCGAGACCGCTTGAATCCTCTGACAATTGGAATTTGTCACCCCTAATTATTCCAGTTGTTGAAAAAGAACATCGAAACCATTAGTGGAGTTGATACCTAATACTTTAATTCCAATACCAAACACGGGATGGACCAAATCTTTGATCTCCTACTCGCAAACACATCAAGTGTTTAGAATTCAAAACTAACAAAAATTATTCGTATTTAGTAGTGCTCATAAAGCTCTAAAGCCCCATGGGCAATGCAGTTAGCAGTACAGGGCTGAAATGCATGTACGGAAAGTAGGAGATTGACCCTGTTTATTGAATTAAGAGATCAGTGACTATCGGCAAACAGATTCAGAAGCTCAAATCCCAGCCTATTTTCTGCATCACACATTTATATTATCTATCCCTACACAACCACTGTTTGCCAAGTTGCTATTAATGATACCGAAGGGAGTCCCATCATCACATCCTATCACCAATTGAATTAGCAAGCACTTTTCTGTCCAATCCCTTCCAAAAGTCAGTGAGTCTTCATTGTTCATATTGTTAAAAATAAAATGATACCCTCTCATCTCGTCAGAACCAAAAGTTTCCAAAAAGATGTGATTAATGACTTTATCACATTTAACACTCTCTCCATCGCCATCAAATTCGGGGAGCCATTTTACAATACACAGAAGCAAATAGTAGTAGTAGTAGCTATATACATAGATGTTAGACTTGTTAGAACTCATAAAAGTTGATGATATTATTACCCCCTAATAAAATTCAAAAGGGTTATTCTACTGCATTACGCACTAAAAACATTCACCATTATTCCTTCTTTCATTCAGCCAAAAACTTCAGGACATAAAATAATAATATCTTCTCTGATATAGATATTTCAAAGTTCTAAAATGTCTAGAGTCTAAAGAATCCACCAACCCTATTCGTGTGTTGAGAGTGCAGCAGGCTAAAATATAAAATCATGTAAAGAAACTTTCAAGAGAATTGAACCAAGAATGCAAAATGACTCATCAATTTTGTTTTTGAAGAACTGGCTCACTTCTTAAAGCAGATTTCTTTACAATCAAGAATCTATTTACAACAATCACTCCAGCTCCCTAAATTAGACAAGTGAATAATGGAACAATATTTGTACACATAATAATATATCCACTGAAGCAGATTCTTTTTGTACTTTACCTGAGCGAAATAAATATGCCGAAGGTATTATTACAACGAGAGAAATGATGACAATACATATGAAACAGGCAAAGGGTCTCTATTTATTTCTTCCACGTATTTATTTATTGACATTATTATGAGCCCTTGCTTTTGCTTTTACTTTTGCCTGCCTCCGTGCAAATTACAATTACTTATTGAGACCGAAAAGGACCCCAACTTGTGTAAACATATTCAACCATTTAGTTTATTGTTGGCCAGCACGTACAAAAATAATCAGTTTTGTATTGCTGACAGTTTAGTTTTTTTTAACTGAACGCTTGAAAATGTTTCAGGCTTCATTTTCTGATAAAACAATTTTCCTTCAAAAACGTATGACTTTACAAAATTTTAAAAATCCTACGGCGATGTTTTAATGTTATATTAATCAGAAATATCCTCTTGCCTCGTGTTTTTGCAAGAAGTTTGTTGCTGTTCATTTATTTCCTGGTCACTTTTGAATTGTAAGGAATCCGAAGACCCTCAAGCTCGTTTTGATCTACTGCATGCTTGTCCATCAAGTATCAAGACTGGTACATATAGACAGGTCGAAGAAAGGAAATGTGAGAAAAAATCAGGCCAACGTTAAAAGACATCCTCCAATGTGAGAAATCAGCCAACAACGAAATACACTCAAAGAGAAAACTCAATAATAGCAAAATAGCGTGTTTCGAGAATCCGTTCAAGTGATTCGTCAATAAACGACATCAACTTGGTTCTATATAAAGATACAGGCTCGGTATTGAATTCCATCATCACCACTTAAGACTTGGCTTCCCATGAAGTTACAAAGTATGCATGAAATCTCAAACATTTACAAGAAGGATTCCATTCATTTTAGATTCAAAACGCCAAAGATGATTGAAAATTGAAATACACCTCATTGCTTTCGTAGCAGTCGAAACTCGAAACAGAATGTCTTTCATATTTATTGCTCAGTGAATACAATAAAGGCTTGACTTTGTGTTGCGAGTCAATGATTATTATTATGAACTCTTGAATAACTCTGAAGTAAAAACCGTTACATTTCTGACTGTAAAGAATTTAAATGTAAGCATTGACAATAATTCAATGTAAGGTGACACTGCAAAATTTCAAATATCTTGCAATTTCATTGTTCCCATCTGAAGTATTCAATGATTAAATACAAATGTATTCCAAATTTATATTTGTGAATGAATAACATGCATCTAAAAACATCTTTATGGTAATTTATTATAGCTACTTGACTGTCATAAACCGAAATTATTATAATTGAGTAACAAATTGATTTTATGCTGAAAACTATTTGTAAATTCCTGATTTTCATCCACTTGCAGCTATTAAACGACATTTTCTATTCTGGAATGAATTCCTAAACCGTTCAACCGTCTCATTTACACTGACAATATAATTACCATTTTAGGCGTCCAAGTTTCAACGAATATGACATGACAAGATATTAAGCAGTATGTATGGCTTCTAAAGAAGAGAAAGTAATCTTACCTGAACACGCGACTCTGGTAAATTGATTTTTAGTGCGACTTCTTCCCTCATAAAAATATCTGGAACAAATCAATACAAGGATTTGGTTACAATTACAATTCCACGAGTATGAAGCCACTATAAAATTTTTAATAGTTTTTGTATGTACAATAATCTTGTGTTAAATAATATTCACCTGGATATCTCGTTTTCCCGAATAGAGATTCTAAAATGTCCAGTTGGGCCCTTGTAAACGTAGTTCTCTCCCTTCGTTGTTTGCGAGGAGCAGATCCTAAATAAACAAAGGCAAAAAAATATATTTTATTAAACGCCAAATCAAATCCTTTACGTGTACAACATTTAAATTCATACAATTCGTCCCCAATGCTATAGGAATATGTCGGAATTCGAATATTTTGAAAATGAAAAACTTTGAAAAGTATGAAAACCTGTCTTATTACAATTACACAACACAACCCGATAATCTGTTGGAATCGTGATCAAATTATAAATGCTACAGATCCAGCAAATGAACTAAAGTCAACTCCATTCGTAGAAATCAAGTAGAATGGAAAGGAATCCAAAGTTAAATGGAAAGCCATCGTCAAAGCCGGTTTTAATGTGCTTAAAGTGCATAAGATTACGCATCATTGTTATCACGATCCAATTGTCTGTCCATCGACCCATCATACTGTATACATATGCATGCGTTGATTTAATATCCCAACAATAATATTTGAACCAATCTGAATTTTTATTCGAATTAGATATGCATCAGTTATGATTGTAGAGGATTACAAATACTCGTCGCAAGTTGTATTGTATCTAGGTTAAGGTTGTGGATTTCGTTTACTTAAAACTCTCTATATAGTTTATAGTTTATTTTGAAAATGGAATGTTTTTATATAAACTCTAGCTGTCATTATCACTATTTGTAAGGGCATGAAAAAGAACGAATAAAAGATATCAAACATAAACACAACTAATGCTACAATGTTCACCTCTTTTATCTATCTCTCTTCTGGAACTAGAGGAGAGGGTGATGATGAAGAAGATGAAGCCAAAAAAATATCTTGGAGAGACAGGAGGATTAAGGAGGCTAAGCTAGTTGAAGAATTTCACTTGACAATAATTTTAGCTTTTAGTACCGAGAGAGTAAAAAATGTCAACGCTTTTTCACACTTCTCTGATCGATCAAATGATGCTATCATCCTAGCACTTCACTCCTACAAGGCAATCTGACACAGTCAACTATAAAATATTATATAGACTGACAGACAACCTTTCTTTTTTCTTTTCTTATGGAAAACGCTAATGGCTCAACAAGAACTTAAGAAGTGCTTTAGTTTTTTTCCCACAACGAGAACTACACAACTTAAGGGTTCATGCACCAATGGCCCTCAATTCTGTTGGATATTTAGACTTTGATGTGGTATTTTTTTTAACTATCCTATATTTATGTGTGGTATAGCTGGCTATAAAAATAAATTCCATCATCACATTTGATGAAACCGAAGTAATCTGTCCGTGGATTTAAGATGACGACGAAGAAACTTTTTTTACTGGAAAGGTGACACCAAAGATGACTTAATTTTTCGACTTGACAGAATTTTTCTGTCATTTCGTCCGAGTTTATCTCTGTACTTCTAATACATTATATTAATCCTAAATAACCTCAGATGATTTTCCCAGGAGTTCTACTCAGTCACACTTTAACTCTTGCTCTAGTAACTAATTTTAGGTATTAGGCCTACTCAGGTATGAAGAACGGAAGGCTTACTTATGAAAAGTTATGTCTTCTTTATCGGATGAAAAACGGCAAAATTCGAAACCGACTAAGTAACTTTTAAAGGATTAATGAGTTCTTAAGAGTATTTAGGATTTTAAAAGTTTTATAAGTAGGCAATGTGGTTTACCTATGTCATAGTAGCTTCTCTCACCTGGAGGGTATCCCATGGATGAATGCATATCCATTGGTGACACGGTCAGACCGAGACCGTTCATTGTGTAAGGGGATGACTTGAGGTAAGACATTGGGGGTGGGACACCGCCGGCGTGTCCGGCACCCCCACTCCCGAACGACGAGAACGCCAGGATATTAGCTATTTTGATGCTTTTAGGAACACGATGTGTAGAACAATTCACCAGTCCAAAGACTCGAATTCAGTTTTTCGTTGAAAATGTTTTAAAGTTTGTTTTCACTACTCAAAAAAATTGAGTTTCGAATCCAAACGTTCACTGGGTGCAATGCATTAGATTTATTCAGCTTCAAACCTATTGAAAAAAAAAAACAAGAAAAATTTCAGCTGTTGTCACTTTCAAATTTCAGCTTTTTTATCGGGGATACTATTGACTACTATGTAGTATGTACTAGTATATATGAATGCATTGTGTATATTATGGTGACATGGTCATCTTGTTAAAAATTAATCCTCCTTTTCGATTAGATCTGTTCAAATGTCAAGTAAGAAAATCATGCTGAGCTATTGAAGACACTCTGCAACACAACAACTGCTTCTTTAGTCTGCTCTCTATTTGTATTGATTCAAAAAACCTATTTAACTGAACATAATATTTGTTAGAAACTTTTCCCATTGTATGTATACATACATAAAATAGTGAGATGGAATTCTTGTCCGTCTTGTTTTCTTCAAAAATTTAAAATGATCAGGCATGCTTCATTTATACTACTAAGAATTAATTGTCAAGCACAACCACCTCAAGAACTTTATATTACACACTGAAGATGAAAAGAAGTTCATAACATGTAAAATACTTGAACAGTAATCATGCAAAATGTACGTCGCACAACTAGTAAAATTGTTTACTGAATCATAATATCATAATTTATTACATTATTACAAAATGTTACGTCACCTCATGAAAATGTGAATGACAATCAAAATAAAATTATAAATCATAGGATATTCACCACATTTTACTGGCCGAATGCCCATCTCTTAAAACTCAAATCTCCTGCCTCTGTCGTCATATAAATTTTGCGTCCATTTTATATTTTATTGCAAATGTAACATCATCTAATGTACTATAGTCATGACAAAAGACGGCTAAAAAGACTAAATTGACCCTTGTAAATTGTTTTCAGTGCATAATAAATCAACCTCCAGTCCAAACCCCAGACACCATCAGAAGAAGTTACGTTTTTTGTACCAGAGCTGATTGTTATGATAATTGTAATTATGATAGAAGAGAAGTGAATTAACAACCTAGCTTGGTTGAATTATTGGTTTAATATCTCTTTCAGAAAAGTACATATAATTTTGTATCTATGCTGAATAGAAATCATAACATTAAGGTATTGCATAGTGAAAATGTTCCTCTGTGTCATATGTATGATCTCATCATGATATGTCTGATAGATGCTAATAGTTTGTTATAGCCTTGTTATATATCATTATGATGTACCTCAAACCTCCATGTGTGAAATGAAATACAAAAGGGCAATAAAATAAAACGGTCCTCTTGAATTCTATGAGGTCTCGTTCCTGATGAAATAAGGTCCAGGGCTCTTTTATGCACCAGTCTTTTGAATCTGATTCTGGTTTTCAGTCGTTCCCAACCTTCTGATTTCAATACCTTCAACTACAAACACAAACCTCCACTACCACCTTCGTAACTTTTCATGAAAAGATGAAAGAGTATCAAAATGTTTCCTCTATTCAACTCATACAGCAGCACCCTGATTTTTGTTCAATTTTTTAGCCATGTTCCATTCTTTATTTAAATCTACTATAGAAAAAGGAAACGCACCCCAGAATAGAATTGAATGAAACCGAAGGATTCACTAAGGACCATGGGCATAATATCATCGGAATGAATGCTGGAGATCGGTTTGTAACTGAGCCTTTTACACTTTTAAGGACAGCCTAAGAACACTCGACAACCTAGGTGGAAAAGAAGGCAGTGTTGAATTTCAGACAATTTTCAGCCACAAAAATAATGAAATGATAATAATAATACTTGGAGATAATATTGTCAAAAAAGGTTCATTTAGTAACCTCATGTTCACGCCTCTGCTCAAAGATCCATTACAACTTCAAGTGCCTTGGCACGCCTAGAGATTTTGTACTTTTTATTTCCTGAAGTGTCTTTTGAGAGTGTTTATAATTGTGTCATTTGATATTTAGAAATTTTCAACAAGTTTAAACATTTTTTCTCTGATACGATAACACTCTATTACTTTTATTTAAATAATAATTAATAAAAACAATAAAATTAACTTAAATATAATGTATACGAAAAATAAAAGCTTTCAAGAGCATCTCAACTCATAGAAATAATTTTATGACAATAACAAACTTATTTACATCCAAATAATTCTGAAAATATAGGATTAAAATTTGATGTAAAAGAATGCACTAATGTTGTTTACGCAAAGAGGCTACTTGAATTTTAAATCCTATTGAGAATCTAAAATGTTTGAAAGGATTTGAAAAAGATACAGAGGACTCGAAGGTATTATTATTTGTCCTTTCTTTGCAATTTATGACATTACCGCATCCATTTACTCTTAACAAGAGAGAAGAAAATGGAAATTATTTATTTACGTATTCACGGAATCTTACTTGAAAGTTCAAAATCTTGCAAGTTTTGATCCTTTTCTTCTCAAAGTTTACGTATGTATGCATGTAATTTGTGTGAATGGTGAAAAACATGGGATTAAAATTCCCTTAAATTCTTTTTCCATGTTCGGTTCTGCATAGTTGTCTCTATTCTTATGTAAGTTTATTTTTCTGGTGATGAACCATCAACGATAAGGCCTAGTGATTCTGATGGTACTTTAGCACCAAATCAACACGGGTAGTTTTGCTTTTGGTTATGTTAAGGTCCACTCAAATTGCTCATTGAGGCGAGGAAACGTGTAAGTTGCCGATAAATTGTGACAGATTTGGTAAACCTTAAAGAGAGAACCCTAGGGACCTTTGGTTGTCCATCAGGAATTCATTCCTCTGAATATTTATTGAATGGGAAAAGGGTGTTGTTTTCAGCAGGAGCTATCACACTCCATCGTCACCACAGGCAGCAATACAGGAGAAATATGAAACTTTTGTCCTAAATGTTTCAAAATTCTAGCCTTTTTTCACCTTCTACTTCCAACCCATCAACTTCTCTCAGAAATTAAGACGAATAATAACAAGAAGGCCCACTCACCTGTAACTATACAACTACGGCTATTCATTAGTGATTTCAAGTGCCTTCCTTTTCTTATCTTTTGTCGTCTATCTGTCTGCCTCTTCCTAACTATAAAAATAAGTACGTACGCCTGTATGATAATAAGAGATAGTGCCTTTGGCAGAAGTAACCCTTTTAAATTTCAATTTTCAATGGAATGTTTTAAATTTTTCTTTGACATTGAGACAAGTGCTTGCTTCATGTATAGAGTGAGTGCATCCCATTACCTAAATATTATACATACCTGCCTAAGCATTCTGAATCCAAGAATAGATCTCACAGGCATTTATCATTATGGAAGAATTCTTGTCTGTTACTTTACAGCTTGTCTCAGGTGTCACCTAATGTACTGAGAAAGGAAGACGTCAAACCGCATGGATTTCCAATTTCAATGTGTTTCAATGACTCTTCTCAAGAACTTTAGAACTAAAAACTTGCAGCAATATTTTACATCGTTGTAATATTTATTATAAGAATCATATCTCATTTTTTTAAAAGCTCAGTCAACGCAGGGATGCGATAATAACAGTATACAATACTAATGTAATAGTTGATCATTATGATGGTACGTACCAAAACGAACTACGAAGAACCTTTTAGGAAACCATGTTACAAACACAGCATAAATAAAACATAATTGAATGGTCCAAAAGGCTGGATGAGTCAGCAATTTTTTTAAAGCTTTCACTCTGCATGAATGCTCGTAGTGTAACCGTATAATATGACATGATACACACACACCTGAGTTACGATAATGATAGAAAGAATGATGTTGATACGCCTTTTAGAAAATTCTTTGATTTTTCAAAATGGGCAGCTCACTCACAACAGTCACATTGTACCAATATTACATATTGTAATCGTACATGGGCCACAAAACAAATGGATGAGTTGCTGTTTGACACTCTCAAGTGTTCGTTCATTCACTTATCTTTAAAGATCTCTAACTAAACCGTGGTGAGATGCTTGCCCATCAAACTACCCTTTTCTAACCAACTATATCTCCAACAACAATTTCAACTGTCTACATATGTATCAGTTTAAACTCTTTAAAGAGGCCTGTCAAACAGGGGGAAACATATCAAATGATCTGTGATGGTCAATCACCAAATTTTACTCCCCGATAGATAACTATCTAAGTAATCAAATGACAAGGATGATATTCAATAATATTTCATAATAAAAAATGTACAAGATAATGATGAAGATCCCTCACCTCATTCAAAAGATTTATTTAAGATTTCGACCTCCTGACTTTCAATTTGTCCACTATTGTTCGTTTCACAATGATTTTACAAAGCAATAGCTACAATTTATCCACAAGACTCATTCATAACAATTGAATTCGAATCACTCCTCATTGCACTATACAATCTAAACAGTTTATAGTTTATATAAAAAAAACTACGTGGGTAAGAATACCAAGAAGTGAGAATTCAAATAAACTTTTAAATGAAAATCAAACCAAGCCCCTAATAACAATAGGGTTTACTTTTCGTAATAATAATCCAACAAAATCAACTCACAGGGGACTTTACAATGGTACATTACAGTCAATTGCTAAATACTTTTCATTCAATATATTCAAGAAGTCAGATCTTAGGCCTGTCATTTGTACAATGAAGAAAGTCAATTGATATTTGCTATTGTATCTGTAGTAAAAGGTGTGTATTGATTACTTCAATCAAGCCTATAGTTGATCACACACATATTCTGAATCACTTTAATGACATTGAAGGCTAATTTAATGCATTTGCCTTGTTACAGAAGCGAAAGGAATCGCTACAAAGGACCTTGTACATTGTACATATAAATGTAAATGATACAATGACATGTAAATTTATATTTTAATGCAATAAAACATTGTACCGTATAATATGATTGCATTGCGTCACAAAAATATGTTGATATTGGTAAATTCTATCAGAACTCCAATTCCACCCTCATTTTTGAACTATATTGTTGCATATGAACTTTTTTTAAATTAAGAACGTATCAAAATCTTATTTCATGGAACTTAAAACTTGCACAAACTCGTAGACAAATATTTGATAAATGAACATCATTCACAGTTCTAGATATTATGTAGTCCAGTATTGAAAAGGTATAAAAATAGGTGCTCGGTAATAAGCCTTGGTTCGTGAGAAAGGGCAGTGACAATGGATGAGGTGTTAAGAGGTTGATTATAGACGGGCAATCGATTTATGAGTGATTACACAGGATGAGCGGGTTAAAGAAGGCTTAAGTGTATTTAATCAGTCCACTAGTCGATATTTCCTAGAGAAAGGCATATATATGTCGACTGTATTATGCATGTATATGTATGTAGTACCTAAATCTGGGTATCTCGTTAATATACTTTCTCATATACTGCGGAGGTGTGAACTTGTGAAGTGTGCCTATTTCTTCTTCCTCAGAACTGCTTACTTAATACTGATAATCTCTAAAGTAAAGTCTGGATGAAAAAAAGTCATTGGAGAATGAATGAAGAGATTTGAGTAAGAATGGGATGATTCGGAAATACAAAACTACTCAGGTTTATTATAGCCTATTTTTTCACCTTGTAAACTGATAGCTCTACTATTACTTAAATCTGCTTTGTTTTCTAATGACTTTTCTACACGTCTAGACTCCAGCAAAGGCTTTCTTTTTTCCCAGTGTTGCTATTAAAGTGTTAAACAAGGGAATAGGGTAGAGTAATTTGACTTACTTTGCTTAACTCCGGATGAATTGAGGTCTGAGTTTGAGTAGTACGCATTTACTCTTACGTCCACACGTACATATAGAATGGTTAATCGCCTTATAGAAGTTTTTTAAATCAGAAGAGATAAAACACAATAAACTCACCTAAGCTGACAAAAATCTACTCTTGAATGCAGGAGAGATAAAACAAGTCTTAAGCCTGTTACAGAGCGGCTTAGGTCTTCTCAAGCCCCGTATTAAATAAGAGAGACCAAGATTGATCCGCTTCCAATCCTCCCCTTAAACTTTTCAAACATATTATTCAGTCAGAATCAGAACTCTTTGACTTCTTTCTGTAACACAAGACACGGCCACACCGTCCAACAAATCTATACCATCCATTCCATGCTCCAGCGAACCAACCGCTGCTCCATCCGTTCAACATTGTGGTCTCGGGGCACTGCTTCATCATAATATCCAATTCGCATTGCCTCAAAGCAGTGATAGGGAACTTCCAAATGTGGTGCTCCAAGCCCTCCTCATTTTCTTCAGAGCCGTGCCTTCTTTCCAAATGTCGACTGCAATTCGGCAGCCCCATGGTGAGGTCGAGATGGCCAACCTCCAGCGTTGGGGACGTCCTCCATCCTCCATCACCAGCCGTTTGCGCCGGAGCCTCCCTATCCTTTTTTATTACTCTTTTTATTCCATCCTTATAACTATTACAATACCACCTTTTGATAACCATAGAATAAAAAATCAGCCTCTGGTATCTTCTGCCCGAGTTTTCTCTTCTTCTTCATTTTCTGCGAAAGGATCTTCTAGTTTTATGGTCTAGCTGAATACATATGAAAATACAATATTCTTGATGATGAGATATCATGACCATAGAGCCGCATGTCGACACATGCAAATTTTCCGTGGTGACAAATCATTCTCTTTCTCGAATCGCTTGCTTTGTCGAATCTAAATTTGGGATTAAAAGGGTAGTATATCAATGTGATGTGTGATGATCCATGATACTTCAACCGATAATTTACATACGCATAATGTTGGATTTTTCGGAGAAGAAAGTCATACATACATAATTATTCAGACTGAAAAATTCTTGACTTTTAACTAACTGTTTAAATTATCTTATTAAAGACGATCTAATCTTTTTAACACTTGGTAATCAGTGCAGCCGAGTGTGTACGTTTAGTTTTACATGCATCAGAAGCAAAGAGCTAATAAAATAAATGGTAATACTCTCTTTCACACAATGCCTAATCCTGCTCATCCTTACCTGACTAAACCATGAAAACGCTTAAGCCAAAGGTATCAAGTTTGCATGCGAACAAATCCTACTTATCGTTAGCTTATACTTTACTCTGCTTTAACCGTCGGTAAGTCAACTTACAAAATGTTTTCTTTTATCAATGCACTCAACCCAGGGTTTTTGTATTATGAGTATTATAAGTCCAAGCCGAGTGAGTAATTCCCTAACCAAACAATCCTTATTGGCTTGGCCTAGTAGAACTTCTTAAATAATTGACAATCATAATACCGTCTTACTTACACACTAAGTAAATCGCTCATTCTTTTTCATTCTCTAAAAGATAAGCCCATTTTATCCGATTTCATCTTCATTGTCAACCCTTTCTTCTCTTTCTTTCCTGTTTTATATTATTTGATGATTTTATTTACTCCTACTTCCTAATGTATTTACTACATCCGACTCTCTGAGCTGTCATTATCCAGATGTAATGCTTTTCTATGTATAGATTGCTAACATATTGCATATTATCTCTCAATTCAGCCTCATTTATCTTCTATCAAATAGAACCTCGACAACGTACTACTACTCTGCTATCCCAAGTGCTTCCATCAACTAAAGGCTTTAAAGGTATTAAGGCACTTACTTTACTTATAACTTGTTGGTTCTTCCAGAAAAAGCGGCTTAACTGTTTTTTTTTCTCTCTATTTCTCTGACTGAACTGAACCCAATGAATCAGCTTATAATCGTAAGTAAGTATATCAGTATTTGTTCCCTTTATCATTATCACAGTTTTATATATTTAAGATGCAGCAAAAGACGTTATAGATGTGCAAATAGAGATAGTACTAAGGTCTATATAAATTCTCCCCCCGTATTTTATTCGTATATTTCAACATATAAAACAGATCCAACATTGCATTAGTATTTGGCACCATGAAAATCTTTCAGTATTAAAATATAATGAACTAACTGTTGCCGACTTTAAAAAAGATGTGATTTCTTTATTCTTCGTGGCTTTATACAAAAAATTACACACGGGGTGTTTAAAGTTGTCAAGTACACAACTTTTTTTTGAAATAGCGATAGTAGAAAGAGAGACAGTTAATTTTTTGCTGACAATAGGATGATCAGCTTAAAGTATTTAATTAAATAATCAGCAGCTTACATGCTACTTATATAGCTTTTTCACTACTACGACTCCTTTACTTACCAACTTGTAACTGTTTTCTTTTCATAAAGGTCATTTACACATTTACTACATTATATATTTATATAGTTTAGTCCTATTTAGTTTTTATGTTTTATTACATCAACAAAATCATATGCCCATCTAAAGTACATCTTTACATTATTAATTGTAAACTCATTTTGTTGTTGAGTCTTTTTGAGCTAATGCGATTACTGCCATCAACTAGGAGGAAATGCTCCCATTATATTTGAATTTTCAATTCATTGTTTTGCTAAAAAGGAGAAAAACATTCAAACTTTGCCAATTTACATATGATTTTGTTTTTGGCTTAAAATCTTTAGATAATTGCTACGAGCTTAATTAATTACAGGTATTAAAATGAAACAATATATAATTCTTGGAAGAACATGACCTAGCACGACCTTAACGCATAACCATTTTTGCAAATAAGATTAAATTGTGTGCAAGACATTATATGAATATACGAGCTTATAAAATATTTGAAAATTACAAAGATTTTTTTATGGAATGAAAGGATCGGAGATTTATTGGGCACCAAGTAAAATGTCTATTCACGATGGGATTAGCAGCAGTACACATACATATAGTGGGGTCAATAAAAGATATACAAACGAATATCAAAAAGCAGTATACGTTTCGGACTTGGCCAGATGCTCTTCCTCGTTCACCGTCGCACTGTTTTTTTTATTTATTAAATCTGAACGTACATCTCAGTCAGAATATAGCTGAAGCATCTTTTGTAAGTATAATTCACAGGGCGATAATCTGTTAATTAATGTGTAATTAATTCTGGCGTAAGTCAAGATTTAAAGTGGAACTCATGTCATACTACTACCTTCTATTTTGTTCCTTAAAAATTCGAATCTCTCTTGTGATTATGACATGACAAGGAAAAAAAATTGTTTTTCTTAGAGAAGCCATCAGGTCCGTTTCTTTTCATAATATACAGCCATTAAGGGATAAGTTAACCATTATGTTGTTACCATAAAGTCAAATTTAAAATTTAAATTGCTGGGGAACCTGAATTCTAAAGTTTCATTAGTAATACAATGAAATAAGATGGTAATAATAATGAAAAGCATTTACCAGTCATCTTAAAGCCTTAGATGAAATTATTAAATGATGATGATGACGGGTCTGTCCTTTCTTAGTTGCGTAAGAAAAACTAAGCGTGAGACATTACACGACATATTCATAATAAGAAATCGACGATCGCATTCATAACCAGGACATGAAAGCGTCCTTACTCCCTATTAGGTTTCGTGCTTTATGTACACATTTTATTATAGCTCTTTATTATTGTTATTAGACTGTTTATTATGCAATGGAAATGAAACCTAGAGCAGACAAGTATAAAATAAATTCGACGGTAGTAGTTTAGATATAGTAGAGGAGCAGCCATGATGATATCGTGTCATGGGGAGACAGGGACATTAGCTTTTGTCAAATTAATGGTTTAGCATGACTAAATGAGCCTATAAATGTTGAAGTTAGATATTCTCTGTTCTTTCAGAGCCAGAGGAAAATAAATTGTCTCTAATGTATTTCCTCCCTTGTATTTTTATTGGTGAAATAGTCATGATGAATGACCATGATGCTAAGACTAGTGTCACGCTTTTAAACACAAATTACGAAGGTTTAACCAACTCTACCGATATTCATTTATTGTACCGCACTCGGTTGAGATAACGCTTGAAGGCTGGAACTTTCTATTGTCAAACTTTGTCCTCCTTCTTCGAGAAATTAAAGTCTTTAAAAGTCAGAGAGAATATTGCAAACATCTTATTTTTATTATTTTTTATTGAACAAACAATCAAGAAACTAGATGATACTTGTCAATCTCAGAATCGACTCCCCTCATTTTTACCGAATAAATAGATTGAGCCGCAAAATGACTCGTAAGCAAACAAGGTGCATGGGCCCTTCAACTGCATTTGGCAAACTGAACATTTATTTGCTTATAAAAGGCAAGCCTGAAAACAACTTGGATGAAGTCAAATATTCATTTGAATCACTTTTTAGAGTTGATTTCAATGTTCCTCATGTTTCCGTATTTTGGCCACTTCAGGAAACTCTTTTGAAATAAATGGAGAGGAAAAGCCGGCGATGTTTAATATTGATTGTATATCTGAAGTTCAATCTTGAAAATCTTTTACTGGGGATTCAGTAGCACAAGTTTTAATCGCTTTTCACTATATCATTAATAACAAATATCGATAGGATTATTTTAGATATGTATTACAAGCATCTCGAATAGACGACGTTACTAATTGTACATTTACACTTGTTTCATATAAATATTGTTTTGCAGATAAGGTTTATGCAAAAGAGTTATAGATACATTTTAGTCAGCTAACAAGATAACGTACTTCAAAAATCGAAATCGCAAAATTAATTAGAATATCTACATTGATCTAGTATTAAACATTCTGGTAAAGACCTATAGACACACTTCCAATTTATTAAAACCTGTCACACATCTCAGATTCTCTAACGGAGAAACAGAATTTCGTAAACAACATGTGCTTCCTAATTATAAGAAAAACCTGGAGAAGGATTGTCTCAATTAAATCTGGCAGTTTTCCTGCTCTTTGATCTCATCTATCCATTTGATATGCATAACATCTCTATATTAATTCCTACCAATATCACTGCTTTTAGATTTTATACATCATAATTCTATTACTTATATTAAGCCTCACATCCTATATTATATCTGTTTAGTATCTGCTCCTTTCAGTCAGACCATGTTTTGAATTTTGATCCACCGTATCAATATTGAAAATGAAGAGTGTGACAAACAGATTGGTAGATATGGAAAGCGAGAGGGATATTATTTAATTATCGCACATTTTGATCTGCTGAGTGACCTGTTGTCGATATTGTATGTATCTATTCTCTCTTTTCGGTGCTTAATATTCCATTCGGGAAAAGAGTTATAATTAACAATTAGGGCACTGATGGGGCTGATGATGATGTCATATATCGATTAATTTATTGAAAGGCACAAGAAGAGTAACATTTATTATCCCTCGAACTGGAATATGCAACATTCAATATACATTTTCAATGTTTTTTGGACATCTGTTCAGCCCACCTGTGCAGATGTTGATAATTTATCTTGTATTTTTGCCTACCTTTGCTTTACACTGTACAGGAGGAAAGATTCATCTACAATTTGTAATTTTCGATTTTGAATCAACTCCAACAGATTTCTACTGCTAAATATTGCACAATAGTTCATGCGTGGTTCATATGAGGATAAAATAATAAATATTCATATGTTCATATCTGCTTTTGCATTTTATATAATAGTTGTTTACGTCTCCATACATGAAGAATAATAATTAAATATACAGATGCTGATTGTCGGGATTAGCTTATATCCCTGTCGAAAATTAATAAATATATATTCCTTCTCGCTGCTGCCAACAGACAGATTTTCCTAATTACTTGTAGCTTTACAACCAAAAATGAAGTCTCTCTGACCCAGCAAAAATACGGTAATTCTTGACTAGCTCCTAGCATTGAAATCTCAAAAGCAATACGAACCAAATGATAAATATTCAATTCTGAATTTCGTTATGAAAGTCAAACTAGATACTTTTGAAAATCATGAGTAACCATCAGAGCTTTTGGCAATCACGAAGACTTATGCATACAATTTCTATAAATCTAAATAGATGAAAGTTTTCATTGTTACGTTTAATACCGTAAATGTGGTCGACTGTTGAATCGTGCCCTGAAGATTAACAAGTAATGGTAGCGTGCTAATAGTTGTTACATACTTGATTTTACGAAATATGAATAAAGTAGCTTGATCTATTCATATGCGAGTGGATGTGAAGAGATAATGAATTGGAATGAATTCATATGAAAACATGAAATGAAGATATACATACTTTTATGTATACTTATTAGCTTCTAGTATTATGAAGTTGCTGCCTCGGTTTACCACAGGAAAGCAATGAGGTCACGTGCAGGGTCGCGTGTCAGAACGGCGTTCGTGAATGGCAAGCTTGTTGATTAAAAGGGCATGTTGTGACCATAGCGGTGCTGCTAAAACAATTGTATCTGGGTGCTTGTGCTTGGATCCGGCTCAATTATGGTCAATGTTTATGGAGAGAAGAATACGATGGTTGAATAATAGGAGGATTTAACTGTCGCAAATTTTATCAGGTTAATCAATCAAACTAAAATAAAGTACTTGAAGGGTATTGTTATTGTTCGGAGATCACGAAAAGATTTAAAGGAAGGAGTCCATTCTTCTCTGTACTTTTGACTATGAATGTTGTATGTGATCTCGCAATCTTAGTTGTACATACTGAGTATATAATAAATAGAAAGGGTAGGATTAAATAAATTTTTTGGGAAGGATAGATCTGAAAAGATGAAAAATGTTTCCGGCATTGTCGGACAGTTTGAAGAATAAAGATAGAGGCTGTTCTCTATTTCTTTTTCATGCAATTTATTACGGCACAGGAATAATAAGATGTATCAAATAAATAAGGTTTCTTGGACCCTCATTGAACGTCTTAAGAATTGTTGATTTTCGAAAGGGGATCTTTTCATACAGTTTTTATGTTACTTTATTCACAAAAATATGCTCTGTATTAAATAATAATAAAGTTACCCTTCCTACCGTGGGATTTCTGATCATGGATATTTTAGATTCAATATTGATTTAAATTAAATTTATATGGTATTATTGGGGGCTACTACGAATTGGTTATACAAAAGTTCCAGTTATCCTTATACATAAATATGATGTTCGATTTTCATTTAAATGTTTTAAAAATAAATCTCATATAAACTTTTTTGTTGGAAGAATATATATCTTCTGGGTTTTAAGAAAGCTAAATTTGTTTCAATTTAACATATGAAAAATATATCAAAGTAATTTGTCATTTGGTGTCCCACGGTGCTTGCTCTGCTTGAGTTCGAGATTTCTTACTTTCATCTTATATATGTATGTGTATAAAAATATCTTTAAAAAAGAAGAAGAATGGTCACCTTTTGAAACTGAATTGAATTGCTACATCTTAAGAGATTTAGGAAGGAAAACATTTAATAGTCAAGGAACCTTTTGCATATGAGCATTTATTTGAATTAGATCTGAAATAAAATTATTACTTCAGAATTTGTATTTAGAATTGTGTAGGTGACTTCTGGTTTTCATTTCGTGGCTTCCTGTGACTTGCTTTTTATTATCACTTTTATACCCCAGTGAGTCCAACGAACCACACAACACAACAATGGACAACTTATGGGACAATTTGTTTGTTTGCTTATTGTAGCATCATTTTGAAAGTTTAAACCTCCTCTTTTATAAATAGAGTCAGTGCATTATTCTCCAAATTATGTTTAAGGAAAATAAAGAAATCCTCACGACTTCTCCTTTCCTGAGAATAATCTCTTAGAGGCTTGGAGTCATCTAATTTTTTATGAGTCCTCACACAGGAAATGTATCTTTGGGTTAATGGAAGGCTAACATCCGTGTGAAAATATTCTAGTCCCCTCAAAGTCATAATCGGGAATATAATAAAAGAATTTGTTGTCTCTTGACCATAGCTGACCTTTTCATTAATGCGATATTTGTGATAATTTTTAACCACCCACATGATAAAATTCAATACTTTTATTTTATTCAAGCCTTTTAAAACACATTTTTAATCAGACAACTGAGTAAGTATATGTTTGAATTTAGGATATGTTTCAAATTTGTCATTCAGAACTGATTTGTGGGATATAATTTGTCCACCCGGGTGAGCAATTAAAAGTTGACCCAGTCGGGTCACTGTTGAAGTCGGAATATTTTAATAATGTTTGGCGATAAAATGAATAATAGCCTGCTGTGAAAAGTGACGACGATGGCCATCAGGCTAGGGGATGAATATTGAGCTTGGACAGATCGTACAAACATCTCTGATGTGGCGGCTGTTGCGTTGAATTCATTTCAAAGCTTATTTGTACATCCATTCAATATTGTATTTGTTATATCTATTGTGTTCCGTATGATTTGCACCCATTCATACAATTTCATAGAAATCACTGGGTCTGTCGAGCCTCCAAGAGTGTTGGGCAGTTTATGATTATATAGCTCGGTCTGTTTAGATCTTCGGTGGTCGGACCAACTATATAGATATTGCTGAGTGATAATGGTTTGCAAACGTAGAGTAAAAGGTGAACCGTTTTATATAGAAAGATTTTGATTGACAACGGGACAAGGGATTAGCATGTTTTCATCGGTTTTCGTCACAAAAATTGTCACATTTTAGCAAAATGGAAGGCGATGAAATGAATCGAATAGTGTACTCAATAGAAATCCAAATTTGTCGGCAACTCTTGTATAAAGAAAAGAACTGCCTGGACACTGGAAATGGAATAGATTTCATAAAATATAATATTTTTATTATTATTCCAAGTTTGCTTTATAGATTGGATTGACATGTCAAAAATTTGTCCATTTCGGTGGTCGCTGGTTCTAATATATTCAAAATAAAGTGTGGGGTTGGCATTGGCGTTCTTATGCATACAATCAACAATTGTATACAATTCTACACCTTCTGAAAAGATGACATTACCACATTTCAAATTAGGAATTGTTAAAATTGAGATCTTTCGGAAGTTGCAAGTTCACACCGTGGTTTTATAATTCAGAGGTTGTGAGATGTGACATCCACGCCCGCATTGTTATGATTCTTATGAAACATGCCTACAAATAAATTCAAAATTGATTGACATCATGAATTGCTGAATTGACGACTTGATCTCTTTCTCCTCCGCCCAAGAAATTATAGAATGACGAGCGGAAAATTGGGGGCAACGGAGGCTGACGTTTGGTTCAATTCTCATAAATGCAATGGAGCATTTAAGGCAATTTAAAGGAAGAAAGAATAGAAGAATAAATAAAATATTATTGGTAGATATAAAAGTCGAAACTTGTGAACTGTTGACTGTCTTACATATTGTCACATGTAATCAACGAAGCACATTGAATATTCAACATTCAACAATTAAGCCTTCAAACATTGTTAACAGTTTCATGTTTCAAAGTTGAATGAAATTCAATCAAGTGTGAGGGAAAAGGAAACTTTGCTTAGGGTTATTTGACATCAAAAACTCTCGGAAGTTCACACTTGATTTTACACTCACCCAGGCTCAAATGATTTTTAATGGGAGTTTGTCCTCTTTGTGGTTTTGATTCGATTTTGATTTCCCCTTCTTCTTCCTATCGAAAACCCTCCTGGCTATGTATCTATATAATGCATTTAAAATTTGTCATGAAATAGGGGAAAGGTTTGTTTTCTCTGCAAATACCTCCTGGAAAAAATCACACACCGCCTGGGTGTGGAGTTTGAAGTAGTGACAGAAATTCGACAAGTGTCTGCAGCTATTAAAAAAGCCATAGGCACGTATTTTGACATCGCAAGTTAGCAAGAAATCAAATGACAATCTGAGTATACTCAAAACTATAAAAAGAGGCAGATTGATAAGTGTTGTTGGCTTGGGAATTCGAACACTTGCTTTGCAGAACCGACAACACATTGCTTGATGGAATATATTTTACATTTATCTATATTTTTATTTATTGGTTTCTTGCCAAACAGAACTGACAAATTGGGAATTGAAGCATTGGTCCGTTATCAAGATTTGATTAGATTTTGAATTTTTGATACTTTTCAATCAGGTTTAAATATTTTAACTTACTATCTCTATTTTTAACGGCTGCTGCTACCAATGTAACATATATGTATACCTTTCGGTTCGGAAAGGGAAGAAAAAGATCCCCTGGTTCGTTTTTATGATTTTGATTTAAAAAGAGAACAAGGATGGATAAATTCATCTCTATGCGAAGATGTTATGAACGGAATTGCAACAGTGTATAAATCCGGGTATTGTTAGCTAAAGCTTTCACAATGGGAAATGTACGCTTCGTACCTTCGTTTGGTAAGAAGGGTTCGATCCACCACGGCAAGGACTTAAAAAATATTTTTCATGTCGTTCATTCGATGAGATGAAAACCCTCCCTGCAGGCAGTTACCGTACTCTACATAAATATATATAAGGAATGCTTTTGAAACTTACCTTAAAAATAAAGTCTGCTAAAATCTCCGAAAAATCCTTCTGCAATGGCTGGATTTGCAATTGTTGACAAGATCTTGCTTTTTCTCTGTGTAAAATACTTGTGAGCTTGGGCTTACACGCATAAATGCTTATTGCGAAAATGCAAGTCTCAAAATGTTTTTTTTTTTAAAAATTGTTTGGATTTTTAAATTCATTTCAAAGATGTTTTACATAGAAGTAGGTATGACTTCATCAATCATTTACTTAAAGTTTTAATAAAACGAAAAAGTCATCAGAGAGAGAACATCAAGTCATCAGAGCGTAGATGAGTAAACAAGATGCAGTTTAAATGTTTAAGTTTGATAAAATAAAGACTTCCTGCTGTTTTCTGTCCAATTTTGACTTCCAATGTTTACCAAGCCCTGTCGGTGCAATTTAATCGTCCAACCCTCTAAATCAACACGTTTACCTCGGAATCGATTATTTGATGTAAACAGATTTAAAAGCACAGCTACTGCTCACTTGATGGATTATGGATAGAAAAAATCCAGTCTTATATTACGATTATTAAATTTAGACATTCGGAGAGAGAACGTAAAGCTACTTGGTCCTTATTGCTTGCTTAAGTGGCTCATTATTAAAATCCTATGAAGCTTCACTAATTTCTAGAGAGCCCTTGAGTTGAAATCGATCCTACAAAATATGAAACTTCCCTGCTATGATATAAATGAGCCAACCACTTGAAAGAATATTTTCCAATATTATATATAGCCAGCATTTTCTAGATGATTTCACAAAACTAATTGACATCTTATAATAAAAAAATAACGACACATGGCATCACTTCAAAATATCTCGCCCACAACAAAAAGCATGAGTTTTAAGTGTACTAAACAAAATCAAAAAAACATTTTTTTTGGAATTTTTTATATTAATTTTTATTAGCATTCTTTATATGTGCTAGGGGTGGATTGATTTTACACACAATAAGACGATATTGCACAAACAGATACTTTAATTCTTTTACGAATATATCTAAAGGCTCTAGATATAATTTAACTAGTATTCACTTGATTACACGTTGATGATAATAAATCAATGCATTATCATCTATCAATAATAACAGATAATTAACTTCAAAACAATAATGATAAACAATATTTAAAAAAAATATTATTCAATACTTAACATAATTAACAGACTACAACATTGGAGCTTATATTCTTAACTATATACTATTCTAGATATGGCGTTGTGAGATTGGTTATAGGAAAACAAAAAACATCCCACTAAGCTAACAAAATAAACTTAAAATTAACAGCTATAGTGCTTATAATAGCATAAACTTTAATGAGAAAGATCACTTTTAAGTATTCTTTGATAACTCTTTTTCTCAGAAATATCGCAATGCCCCATTAATTAGCAATCAACAAATCCAACTACATTTTTACATTAACATTGTTATTTATAACAAATGGTAAGGGCCTCAAAACATTAAAAATATTTTAAATGATGACATCGGGACAAGACTTTGACTCTTTTATAGAACTTGATATTTCTCACTAACCGCATAAGAATCCATGCACTCGGCGGCAGTTCGAGGGTTAGCAAAGTTATGTTGAGAGTGTGTACTAGAGATAGCATAAGCATTGGCCATTTGATGATGATGACCGAATTGGTGATGATGTGAGGGGGCAAAGTATTCCGTCACATTGGAATAGTAAGGGTTGTACGGATATCCCTGCGTAGGACATGAGGGATTTTTATATGCAGAATAGCCCATAGGTGAGCTTCTTTGGACACAACCATTGTGAAACTCGGAGAGCTGAGTATGCCAAGGGAAACCTGCTGTGGCTGATGTAACAGAACCATAATTATGATGATCCATTAAAGTAGGTGGACTAATTTGTCCTTGACTGTGTCCACCAGTTTGTGCATAAGCAGCCCCAGCACTGGAAACGTGAGAAGGAGATCCGTCACCCATTGAGGAATGTTGAGATGAACCAGGAGGACTACTTGTGCTTGGTGACACCGACTGCTTGATATACAATTTGGAATAAGGAGATGGAGAAGGTGAAGATCCCTGATCTGATGGCTTGACACCACCACTATTGTTATTATGTTGATTGTCTCCTCCTTGAGGGTTAAGTGGCCCTGTCGAAAGATGCTGATGATGGCTCAGACCTGTTCCGCTTGGTGAATGGGTTGCTCCTATGCTGTTAATTACTGTCCCAGACCCATTATTTGAAGGTGTTGAGGAATTGTTTGAGTTGGTACTGTTAAGATGGGAATGCGATAATGCAGATTGTTGACCACTTGGCGGACTTGTTGGACATTTTATCTTGGCAGTTCGACCTCGTTTGCCAGGAACAATTGTTCCTGCGGAGCCAGAATTTTGCTGCTGGACCTGTTGGCGACATTTTGCACGTCTGTTTTTAAACCACACCTAAATCAACAGAAAACAAAATACGTTACTTTAGGTAAACATTCACAATTTTAGAGAAAGCCTCGTCTACAAAGATTCATTATATGTCCTATATAGAATATGCTTAATCCCCTCTCTCTCCAAAGCCAACAGATAGATACATATCCAACCAAATCAAACATATCTCTCATTAATGGATTTTAATCCAATATAAAGTTGATGACAAGATGATTAATGAACTGAGTCCATATTATATTCTACCATTTTGAGTTTCGATTGGCTTATCTTATTTAATTAACGGGGCATGATGTGTCAAAATTGAAAAACTGTACGCTCGTTATTGCTTCACATGTACTCATAATATTTTGATATGTGAACAGTCTCAATATTTCTATCAAACTAGTAAAACTGCTGATCTTGGCATTATGGAAAATGTTACTTAACAATGATGATGTGCCATATAGGTTCTAACTGAAACCAAATCAAAGCATTATTCCATGGTTAGCTAATCCTTTGTGAGGATTCAATAAGGATGCTATGAATATGAGAATTGGAAGAAATGACACATTACTATTATCATCCACTCCCTCCAGCCAAATCACATCAACTGAATTAACTTTCACAATTCAATTTCCTCCCTTCCCTCACTGATATCCTCTCCAAGTACACTCTAGAAGGAAGTATTATGTAAGAGTATGATCATCCAACCAATTCTGGGTTCTAGGGAATGTAGTTGGTTAGTTACAAGGTTGCTTAGGGCCCTCAAAATCTGTCAGTATTCAGAACGGGTAGGAAAGGGGACGGAGAAAATAAGTAAAAACCTCGCTAATTAACTCATACTTTGATCTGACCTGTTTTGCACAGATAGATTATTTGCAAATTAATTCCTTCTTAGACTTCAAATAATAATTTAATTAAATAAAATTGTAGACATGTTTTTGTAATAGCTTTCAAAATGGAAATGTTAAAGGAATTTCAAATTCAAAATATTCTAGTATTTTCAAGTCATGTCATAAATCACATCGCTGGTTGGCATAATATAAAATAACATTTTTTTCTTGGACTTGACTAGCCTTCTAATCGAATGAAAGCGACGTAAGCAGTTTTCCCAGCCAAGTCATATTATTCTATACTCTAAAAGTTGACATTTATAAGGAAACCTAGGGAAGAAGGAAAAGGTCTCAAACTCAATTCTCACTACTACTCCAACATCTAAACGCATTTCCATGTGCTATGAGGATTAAATTTGTTCAGTCTATCTCCCTAGCTCTATTCCAAATATTCGAAAATGGCAATCCAGCTACGAAAACTGCTGATGCAGGGCTTTTCAACATTTTCAACCCGTTCATCGTTTCCAAGAAACTAAAATAAACTACATCTCTCCAACCCTCTATAAGAGTGGACTATAAAGATATTCCTAACTTGAACTACTACTAGACTTTATAGGATGATAGAAAATACACAGAGTGCTCTTATGGAAGAAGGAAAGGCTGTTGGTGAGAAGGGTGACATTTTCTGTTAGAATCTAGAATAACATTATCGAAGACTTTTCCAACCTCTCTGCCAAAATATCGATTTCCAGTTCAAGAGAAGTCTATTTTATCATTCTGTCTGTAGAATCTAGACTCTAAATGCTAGACATCCACTTTCTCTGATTTCACTAGCAGGGAGACTGCTTCTTCCGCCTATAAACTTATTTATCACGAAGCCCTACCCTGCCAACATCAATAAAGACCATGCACTCAGCGAACAACATTATTCTTAACACCAAATCAACACTTGCAGTACGGATTTATACTAAATAAAAAACGGGTTTGTTTATATTTTTCAAAAATTTCATGCATTTAAATTAAGACAAAAAATATGACTATCTGTTCAATATAAAAAGCTACTTTTCTTATATCAAATCAACTTAATTCCATTTTAACAAATTGTAACCTAAGTAAACTAGGAAGTTGAGACCGGAACATGAAGGATTTGAGAGAATCAGGAAGGAAACGCCACCACAATTTAATACTTGGTGATAAAGAATTTAAGAAAAAATCAATGAAAAAGTCCGTAGAAACTGATACGTCTGTGAAAAAAGGGTTGTGCTAATTCGAACAAAAGAGAAGATTCAACGAAGCAAGACAATTGATAACAACACCGTGAAATCCGATCAGTTTCTGATTTCTTTCCCGAGAAACGAGAAAAATATTTTTCTGTAATTCTGGTACAAACAATTTCTCCAGCGTCATTTCTTTGATTTCTCAAACTCGAATAAAAAAACATTCTCCGTATTTTTGAAAATATAAAACTAAGCCACAACAATAGATTTTGGGAAGGTTGACGAGTTTCCAAGTTTCCAAAAACCAATACAGCCAAAACAACTTTGAGTTGAGCTGTATGTTTATAGATGTACCTATATATAAAGCTTTAAAATACGTATTATTTTGTCCCTGAGTCCCTGATATCATGTCATTATAGTACAACTCTGGTGAAAAAGAGCTTATCTTTGACAAAAAATTTGCCAGGTTTTATTTTCTGTTCTGTGGGAACTGAACATTTGCAAGATCGCCAGCAATGCCAGCAAACATGGGGTTTGAATTCTAAATCCCATCTAACCTAAAACTACGTACTTATTTATAGTGCATACATCCAGTATATAGATAACTTTACACTATTCACTCTCTAAAGCTTTTTACTTACAAGAAGGCTAAAGTCAGCTCTAGTTTACTTATCCTCTTTAATTCCCTCTTATCCATATAGTACACCCTTAGAAACGAGCTACTGAGATTCAGAGTCATCAACGACTATGCACATACTTCAATACATAATATCCATGAAAATAGAAAATCCTGACTAACTTCGGTACAGAATTCTCAAAATGTGGTGCGATGTCTTTACTAACTTTCAACTAATTTTACACATTTGCGATGAGAATATTCCTACTTAACTTTGTTTAGAAACAGGTGCTTAAAAGACGAGAAGGTAAGAAGGAAATAAATGTAATAAAGTTTTCACGACTTACCTGAACTCGAGATTCGGGCAAATTTATTTTCAGTGCTACCTCCTCTCTCATGAAAATGTCTGAAAATAAACAATTGAAAATATTTTTTTAAAGTTTGGTTTTCTCATTTTAAATGGTCAACCGTTAAATAAGATACCTAATTATCTTAGTTTAAAAAATATATATATATGTAGAATGTAAAAGTGTTTACCTGGATATCTGGTTTTTCCGAAAAGGGACTCCAGAATGTCTAATTGGGCTCTGGTAAACGTTGTTCTTTCTCGTCTCTGCTTCCTTGGATTGCCACCACCTTCGTAATACAAAAAATCACGATCTATTCACATTATTAACTGTGGTCCCATTTTAATAAATAAATTTTAAAATACGAATAAAGATGGAAATCTCAATAGTCCCCAAAAAGGAACCATTAGGATTCTTATTTCTTAGTAATTAAATAAAATGAACAACATGGATATCATCTTACCTGGATTATAGCTGACTGGATTAACAGAATCCATCCCCATTCCGAATCCTAGGCCATTCATACCCGGGTAAGAAGACTTGAGATAAGCCATGGCAGAAAGTCCAACCGGGGTTGTTCCACTGGATGATGATCCTCGTGACGGAGGTGGTGAAGGGAACGATGGCGGAAGGAAATGGGAAGACGAAAATGACCGTGAGAAATCCACGATGAAGACTTTTTAAGTCTCTGCTGGACTTTTAACTCTGGATATTTTAATAACTTTTCCTAAACTCTGTGTGTCCGTCTCTCTCTGTATGTATTTGTATTCTGTCTACTTACAAAATTCGACTCTCAGGTGAAATGAAAGTTACAGAAGGTTTTGCATATAATGATCGGATGTATGAAGATTTATAGAACAGTTAATAATATTTGTCCCGGGAGTAGCAGATTTGGAACCCGGAGTTGCTCAGATATTCACACGTATATTTAAATGTTAGGTTGTAACTAGAAGTTTGACTTGTATTTCTGCTGGACACACACTGACCACAATAAATAGACCAGAACAAGTTTTTATCCTCTTTAGGGTGATTATTATATCCTAGGAGTCCAAGTGAACGCTGACCACAATGCCTTCCTTCCTTCCGGCTTTGCGTGAGATTTTATGATGATGTTGATGATACCTCCGGAGATTTATCTGGAAAACGTATTAATAAAGAGAGGCTTTTAGTAAAATCAATGCAAGACCCGAAAGTAAAGACTTAAACTCTATCCTTTGTATCCACCTGTCATTAATTAATTTCTCAGAGTGATTGGAGCTATGAAATGGATGAATATCTGTGTCTATTAATAATTGTTGGATATGAACTATGACAAACATCTACACAATAGTTTCAATTATCTAAATTACATTATATGTAAGGACTTCAATCTCCCAACAGATCAGAGATCATATAATAAGAGAACTACTTCAAAGAGATAATAATTTTACATAATTTCCATTTTAGACATTCTCTGTGTTGTTAAACGCTGTATAAATTGCTAATTAGCTCCATAAATAGATGAATTTAATGTATTGATGGTTGTATCTTTTGTATTTCATGCAGATTATTATCATGCTTTAATTCTATGAAAATGAGTAAACAAAGAGAAAATGTAATTCATGCAAAATGTTCAAATTCTTACCGATTCTTGATAATTTGAATAACAATCTTATTTTCACACACTGTTTTTTGATTGAATTTGAATTCAATAATTTGGATAGAATAACTATGAGATAACGCCAAGAAAATTTTATTTTATAAAAACCAAAAACTGACACTATAGATGATTTATCTAGCAACACATCTCTCGATTGAACACTGACAAAAATGATAAATGTACTTTAAGGGGAACTCCAAACTTGTAGGTTTGTGGTTAGACTATTAGTAAAAGTTTGTCGAGGATTTTAGATGGGAGACTGTGATGTGTCTTGGCCGGTCGTCAAGACTTGAGTAAATTGAAGGTACGACGACCACTCTAGTTCATTTCATAGTTTACACAAATGGATGGAAATACTCGTCGAACTCTCAAACTATTACTAGTTTACTAGGAAAAGCCACACAATGGAAATTAATACTATATACCTTCGGGGTGACGACAGGACAAGAAATGAATATGTCTATCTACCGTACATATCTAATATATACAATATTTATTTTATCTACCTGACTACCTGCATCCCAAAACCAATCCACCTTCTTTTACCTCAAAGCAATTCCTGAATATATCTATCTTTATGAATTTCCAAAAAGAAGGGACAAGTTTTCATACCCAAAGTCTTGTTTTATTAATACCCTGCCGAAGGGCAAACCGATGGAACTTAACCACAACGAAGCCCCTACTTGAATGATAACAATACCTTCAGGAAATTTTAATAATATGCATGAACCAGGCCAGGCAGTCTGGATCTTCCTGTGTAAAAAACGGTATATGAAAATATAAACTAATAATAGTAAATCTGCATGAGATTCTAAAATGAACAAATGTGTGTATAAATGTGTGTCCATGAAGAAGGTAGCGGCTGACTAATAATAAGAGTCAACTCCGACAACTCAAACACATTCCAAAGAGGATTAGCTCTAAAACAAACTGGGATTTGAGACAAATGGACAAATGCTGAATGTTCATGTTGATACCAAAACCTACAGATGGAATATGACATGAACCTTTGCCTTATCCCTTCATACTTATGAAATGTATTATTATTATTATTACTATTAATCTATAGCCTTATTATACATATAAATATGCGGTAACTATGTATGCAAGGGTCGACAAAATAGGGGTGTGATAAAGAACAGATTTCCAAGAGAAAGAAATAATACGAGAAAAGTCCATGATACAACCAAGCCAAAGCCAACATTACAACCCCCTTGTGCTTTGAACCTTTCAAAAGAGTTGACTAGTCCAAAAAAGACAAAAAGTTAGTTGGGCTAATACTAAAACAGCAGAAGGCGTTTTGTACCCCAGGTGGAAGCCAATGTGGAAGGACAAGAGGTGGAACATACAAAAACACATCTACTATAGAAAACACCACTTGGTTATCACGATACGATACCATGTAAGTTTATAAAATGCAATAAATTTGTAGAGACACTGCTATACATCTATGTACTCTTTATAGTAAAGACAACGCTAAAAAAACTTAATCATCTCTCCAAAAGGATTCCGTTGTCTTCTTCATTTTTTTCATCTCGAAATATTAAATTTTATGTCTTTGTTGTTACGCCTTGTAAAACGCTGAGGGCAAAGGGTTCGGCCCCTACTGGTATAAAATATTATAGGAAATGTCATGTAGCGACTCAGCCAAATAGTATGTGAGTATAAGATTGAAGTTAGACCTATAAGGTAAGGTTTATTTATAATAAAAAAGGACAACTCGATCTTTTGCGGAGGGAGAAGAAGCCTTCTTCTTCGTAAGTAGGTATTAGAAATAGAGATGTTCAAGTTCCTAAAAACTTTTAGCTATTACTTCTAAGTAATATCCCTTGGAGCATTACTTCCATTCCATTCTGAAATCACATGTCAACTCGCATATCAAATCATAAGCTTCTCTCCTGCTCTAGTTTATTTAAGTATTTTTTTTCCTCCAACCTTTTACTCTTCAGGTTTTCTCTGGAGATGAAATGAGATGTAATGGAATGAAAAAATGTTTTGCTAAATGGAAATGTTTCCTTATTTTACCTTTTGTCTGTCAACAGTATAATAATACTTTTATGCAATTTCACTAGGTCTTTCTTTCTTACATAATAAAAAATGTAGGTAATGATTGTATGTTTCTTGACAAATATTATTAGTTCTCTCTTCAATTATCAATTATGGATCTGCAAACTAAGTAAGGTAACTTAATATATCCTTGGAATTTGCTAAATTACGAAACTATAGAAAAAACGGATGTAACTTCTTGACATCACATCTAGAGATGCTATTTAAAAAAAGATATAAAAATAGGGAGAGAAAGATGATGGTCAACGATGTGAACTGGTTGAAAAAAACGTGAGATGTTTTTAATGGAAAAGCCATCAAGAGAAGTAAATTATTAACGATACACTCCATTCAGTTATGACAACCATCATCTCATCTCGTTCAGAGTTTCGTTTGCTGGGCATAGACTAATAGTAGTAGTAAGTAATGCATTTGTTATACTTCGGATGTAATATTTCTCATCCCATTTCACCTCATAGTTTCAAGCCAAGGAAACTTTTCTCTATCATCTTCTTCAGTCAATGCTATTTTCTAGTTGAACGAATTCTGGGCTACATGGAAAATAATTCCATTCCATTTCTACTTCCAGAATTCCTAATCCTTTGGGACTATCTTTCTCAGTCATCACTTCACTCACTCACTATAAATATATAAAGCTTTTTATACATCTCCCTTTTTCCTACCTTTATTACTACTAACTCACTAAATTTTAAGCCAGCAGTACTCAGATTGTATGTAGATACAACTTTTACTACCTACAATGTTTCCTGATAAGAAAGCTACGTATTAGTTGAAAGTATTACAAAAATAATTCAAATTAAAATTAAGAACTTTTTATGATACGTGACTTAATCCTGAGTGTAGCTGCTATACATAATCCCAAATAACTACTAAATGGGATAAATAAAGTGTTGTTTTTGACTAATCGCATAGTGTTGTAAGTATTTGTCATAGATTATTTTTAGGATAAAAGCTTTAAAACTCTGAAGAAATTCTGAAAACTAAATGACTCACTACATAAAAAGCTTAAGATATGAAGGGAAATAATTGCAGGTAAAGTTAAAGCCTTGCTCTTGCTGACTTTATCAATTTATGCTACCATTCCAGAAGAACAAAGAGAACGGCAATCACTTGTGATGTCTAATGATCCTCATTTAAGGAAGAAACAAGCTTGATCAGTTTGCCAGATTGACGATATTGCCAATTAGGGAGGCAGCAGTATTCCCAAAAAGGGGTTAGAAACCTTTTAATCTATTCGGTCTGAATGACTGAAAAGAAATCTTTTTCCTTTCATCTTTTTCTCTAACTCTGAACACATGAATCTACCCCTTGCATGCACGATATAATCATAGAATTCTTTATTAACGTATAACATAAACTATAGCAAATAATCACCGACCTATTACCAGTTAACTGAATTACACAAACTAAAGCAATGCCAAACCAAAGCACCTAATTTTGTAAATTTTCTGCTATTTAGGTCAAAATTAGTAAGTCACACGCAAGCAGTTTGTATAATATGACAAATGATGATATAGTCTGCTAATTTGATGATTATATTTTCTGTATGTTCCAGAAATTGAGAAATTGCAGGTTTTGTTACAAAGTGTGGTTAAAATGGTTAAATTACATAGCCATCACAGTAAATAGACAATCTCTGAAGAAGAAAGAAACCCGTCTACTACAAAACTAACCAAACCCCTACTCAATTTAGAAAAAGTCTCAGGACTTTAAAAACAACATACAAATAAATTACATCTTTACGCCCTTAACTTTTTACTCAAGTTTCAATGAAGTGGTCATGTAGTCAGGGTGTAATGTTTTGTTATTCGTTATACGATGGTGTAAAGCCAAATAAAATGTTTAAAATGCTCAAGAAAATTATAAGAATGTGTGTTCAAAACAATAAGAAAATTGTAATGCTTGTAATTTTCTAAACTGATCTGACTTTTGACTCGCCATAGCTAAGTTTTTACGTGTTTTATTGCACACTTTTATGAATATTCTTTGTATCCTGACGGAGGAGCAGATTTATGTTATTGCCTGTCTAGTACACACATAAAGGACGTTAGCGGAGAAACTTCAAAACTACATAAATGGGAAACAAAGTGCTTACAATGCCGGTGTCTTTGTGGGCTGACCTCATTAGCACTGTTAAGGTCATATTAGCGACCATTTACCAGCTCTTTAATGATCCCGTGTACATCGTAATTAATATTAAGGAGAACTAAAATATCTAGATCTATTAGCATTAATCATACTACCACACACACTTCCAAGCAACCCCTTCTTTCAAACCTACTGCCAAAGTTAATTATTATCGATAACAACACTATACATCACCACATGTGCTTTAAAAAGTTGTTGCCTAACCCAAGTATGCTATTACAAAGTTCTTGTACTTTGAAGTCGATAATTTATTTAATTTTTAAAAACTCTGTACCGATAATATTATACATTTTAAAAACAAATGTACTATTAACCATACAATTAAACATAGGATTAGTATTATTATTCTTTTAAAATACATTTAGTAAAATTTTAGAATTCCTTGGAGTTAAAACGTAGTAATTATTAAAACGGGGGATGTTTTATAAACAATAGGAATTCTATATGGAAGATTAAGATTATGACAGGGTGAATTCCGTACGTGCCAGAAAGTCGTATGGTCATTACGTTTTAGCCATTGTGAAGGTGTCACTTTGGATCTAGGGAGTTTTAATACGCGTGAATGACTTGTCTTGTCCAAATCAAACCACAAGATAAGGACTGTCCACCACAAAGCAGTATGTTGAATCTGAGATGATTAATGTGTTATATGATCTTAATAAAGGCTTGTGTTTGAATTTGAATATCAATGTATTTACATACGGTTAATATAAGATAAGTCACGATAATTTAGGATGACACCCTTAACACGAGCCCAAAGTAAGTCTGATTATAATTAAGATTATACATGCACATATAAAAGCTTAAGTAAATATCACTTTTGACGGTCATTAAAACCTGTAAGTAAAGCTTCACAGGAGCTTATATGCAGATTTTTTTTCAATCCGGTGATATGCGGTACAACTACCACCAAATTATAATCTGATTTAAAGTTTAGCTAGCCATTATCACATAATCATTTAGCATATTGAGTGAGTAACGCGATAGCATTTCCGCACACTCTAACAATGTCGTCTTAAGTACTTTAAGTCATTCGGTTTAGGAAAATAAGAAATTTAGTTTTCGTTAAAAAAAGCATATTCACAAGAACGATTCGACGATAGTATTCCTTAGCAAGCAAGCAAATAGGGCAAATAATAATAAACATTCTTTTCAAGTTTTAAATGTCTCATGTCATGTCACACGTCATTCCCTTGTCGCAAGCTGTAAATGACAGCTCATGGGTATTTAAAATCCAAGGAACCAAGTGATCCTATCTAAACAAAAAAACTGACCTCTGTATTTATTTAGTAATCTGTACTTCTAATTGTTAATTAATGCCTAAAAACTAGAAAAATCTTTACATGAATGCTTTCAAACTGAAATATTTAGGGGTAAAAATTGCCAGATGAAAGCATAATTTTTGTTGTTAATCTATTCTAATACAGTTATAGCTTTAAATTCTGATGCGTGTAAATTGATTGTGTGCTTTTGATTTGTGAGTCCGTTCTATTTGAATATTTTTTCATGAATGTTTCTCCGCTTCATAAGAAATTAGATTGCATAAGAATACACACTTATAAACAATGACAATTAGATTTGGTGTCTGCTCAATTGGTGTCGTATGGCTGGTTGTCAAGGCGGTCATTGAGAGAATAAAAGGATGCATGAGCCAGAATCTTACAATGTCTTGAGTCACAATTGCCTTCAAGCGATGTGATTTATGTCATTTGAATATGTTGGACAAACCATGTGTTTTTCTGAAGGATATTGTTTTTTTGTCCAGAATATTTTATGAATAATAGAAAACATACGATAAAGTGTTGGAAGTAATAAATTAAGGCAAACTTGGCCAAAACCTTGAAGTTGCTCACAAATTACATTATTATAAAATATTATGAATGTGTACGTGCTCAGTTAATTCCGTCTTAAATACATAGGTAGTTTTTACCTATTTTTGCTCAAGAAGAAGGATACAATACTTTATGGCCTCGAATTGATAGTCCAAAAATAATACATGTTTTGCTGTGACCGGCAACACAAGATTACTACAAACTGGTTGCATACCCTGATAAAATTTTGCAGATTATAGATAAGGTGTGGATTAAGTTTGTTTACATTTTAGGATTAAATTCCATAAATCCAAGGCAGGTCGTAAAAGAAGGCATACAAAAAAATCTTACACAACATTATTGCATTTACATACTGCATATATTGTAAAACAGTGCCCTTGACTTGACCCTTTCAAGTTGTCATCTTTAGGAGGAATTAGGTTTTTAAGAAACATACTAAGCTGCCTTTTTAACAACGAATGCCACCACCTGTGCATTTAATTAGTCTCGATCCCCTGTCGCCCAGCAGATAAATGGTCAGTTTTTTAATACAAGTAGTATAGGGAAACAAGCTTGAAACTTCCAGGAAGTACATATATCGGTCATCGTGGGATTTTTAACAAATTTAAACTTGTTAAAATATACAAACCTCAAACTAACCGTCGACGGTCATCAGTAGAAATCAAAGATACACATTTTGTGTATCTTTTATTCTTGAAATAAATATGCAGCTCAAAAATTGTTTGGAAATAATAATAATATAAATTCAATACAACTTACCTCAAAAGTAATGTTGAGATGAATGAACCTTGCAGGTGGTAATCAAGATGATTCTTCTTATCGAGCGTTTTCGTATATATTGTGTTGTTTTTATTGTTGAATTGTTAATCTTTCAAATTGAGATTATAATAAATAATATTAATAAAGTCTGTAAGCTTCCGTCTGTATTGTTCACTATTTTTTGCACTGAATGTTATCAATTTTTAATGCTAAATGTCGTTCATCGACCCATGGATTTTATGATAAGTTCAAAGAAATGACTCGTATGAAAATTAAATTAGCAAATTGAACATAATTCTCAAGATAATATTATGAGACAATGACAATCGTACTAATTTGGTCAATAAAGGGGATCTTGAGGAAGAGTAATGAGGCACACGTTTGTAACAAACGAATCAAACAAATGACTGAGTATGGGTAGTTATTCTCGCAATAAAATGAGACGAAATTCTCTTCGAAGAGATTTTAAGATGTCCTAAGAACAAGTAGTCAAGTTGCTACAGTAGGAATTTGTTTTGATGGAACAGCAAAAAGTCTTGTGATGTGAGATGAGTGTCTCGTCTGATGCTCTGAATCTCTGATGATGAGATGAGAATTGGGAGAGAGATGAGTTGACGAAGGCAGAGAGGGTCCACCAAGTCGAAATCTCGAAATGAAATGGAACTTGGAACATATCAGAGTAGAACACTGGTACTCAATTCCATCCAGCAGAAGCAGCCTAAAATCCGTATAAATAAACCCTACCGGGCTGAATCTATTGGAATAATATAAAAGACCATAATACCAAAGCAAATGGTTACTTCATATTCAATGTTATAATAAAACCTTATAAGAGAATCGAATACCAAGAACTAACTAAATAGGACCTTTCTCTAGACAATTATTGACTGACAGTATATTCTGGGCTCTTATCAATAGGGGTGCTCAATCCTTGTTGGTAATAAGGTAGGCAGGGTCCAAACCAAATTGGACATATGGGGTGTTCAATTACAATTTACAATACAATGGGCATCTGAGTTCATCTATCGCAAGGGATGAACTTATCAATTATTGATGGTATGTTGCTGCAATCCACAGATTCATTTCTGAGACCGACACACTTCCTCATTCTTAATAATCAAAACTCAAAATTTGCAATTTTCTGCATTTTCTAATAAGATTCAAATGTTTCACTTTAAAAAGTTACAGAATCGTTAAAGCAGCTGCACCACAAGCTGTCAACTAAACATGACCTCATGTCGTATCTTTCCGCAAATCCGCATGAGGTCTGTCTGTCCACGACCCCTCGCTGACCTATGGCTTGGGCTTTTTATTTTTTTAAAACTCCAAGTATTTCCTTCTTTCTCTCTTTGTTTCTGTAGGATTAAGTATTCATGAGCAAGAATGTGGTGTGGCAATCTTCCAAGATCATTATGAGTTGTAAAAATGTGTAATTTTAAGTTAAAAATTTGAGAAATCTAGAAAATAATCTTACACTTTTTGTATTTACATTATTATACTATTTCGGTAATTATGTAGAAAAAAACATTTATAACCAACACTTTTTATTTGTCTTTTAAAGTTAAAATAAATCCTTAAATCATACATCTTGAATTGAATTGGTATTTTGTTATAATCTTATAATTAACGTAAACAAGGAAAGTAGGTACTTAAAACAAATATACATGCAAAAATCTTATATATCATACGTAATCTTATAATCAAGTCTGAGTCCGGATTAGACTTTAAAATTCGGAACTCCAAAAGTTAGATTCTGGAGAAAAAGTTTGGTTAAAAGATTTAGGTGTCTCGTATTTACAAGGGATAATCCGTTCTCTGACCTGCCTTAATTTCTTGTAAACCTAATAGTAACTTCGAACTCCGACTGGAAGATTTGTTTAAAGTAATTAGTTTTATTTTAATTATGCAGACGGCAGCTACCAAAGTATCCTGTTTTATCTAAGATCAACAAAATACCATGAACAGATTATAACATAAGGCAGAAAACAGAATTTTTATAAAGTATTTCAAAGCAACAGCTAATTTAAAGGGCTCCAGAGAAACAATGCACACATCGTGTAACATTATGAACTTATTTATAATTGTTCCAAGGAATAATGAACCACAAATGGCCCAAAGGGATGAAATGGATTGAATAATAAAATATATTATGTCAATGTCAACTAAGCAGACTAGTAACGCAAAACGCGTCCAAATCACAGAATCTGATACAATAATCTTTCATCTGACCTGACCCTTTTTATTATTATTATTTGTTTGATGAAATTTATAGGAACCCACGTGCATTAAGTTTCCTTCATCGTATTTGGTAGGTGAGGAGAAATGTAACCCCTTAGTTAATATGACCCTTGCTTGCCCTCCTCCAAACTAAAACCAAACGAAGCCAGGACTGAGAATAATAATAATAATAATGGTTCGGAATTGTGAATTGAATTCATGAAATTGGAATAGCCTTATTTGTTGTGTACAGATACCCCTAATCTTTTGTTCACATGTTTCCAAGCTGTCAACTATGCATACAAAACTGCATACTACTAGGAAAATATGTATATTCCAATCCTATTTTCATGACCGAAGCCACCGAACGAATTTGTACATTCTACATATATATAGGGTCATATGCATAGAGTTATCTACTGTTTCAATTTGTCGGAAAAGACACATACACAAAACAAAAATGCAAAGAATGAATGGTAACTAGTCCAATTTCATATTATAATGATATTCCTTTTTGACAGTACCCAGTTCACAATTGCATTATTTTTGTTTATATATGTGCCGTTGGTCACACCACGAAGCAATGAACCAAGTAACCAAGTAACCTCTCGGGTAGTTTGTTCATTCCTTACAATTAGCTGAATGTTGTGTTAGTCAAACAATTTTGAATTGAATGGCACCAACAGAGCAGTTTAGGACAAACTGACCGACGTTTTCATACAATTTCAATAGAATCGATATTATCCCCAATTGCTGTATATTCAAGAAAAACAGATTTTGTTCCTGTGGAGGCGAGATATGACATTTGAGAACACAGACTGACCATTGCTACCCAATTTATTAGCTTTTATTGCAACAACAAGATTATGTTTTGGTTGATAATTCTTCTATGGGCAGCAGAAACTCAGAAATTAAATGTTTGAACAATTTAACCGAGAAAGGGTTGTTTTTCGGCTGTTTGTATATAAATTCGATACAGAATCCGAATTATTGGGAAAAGTTTATAGTTGAACTGATACCCAGTTCATGACTATTATATAAATACTGATAGCATCAAAATGATATAGTATTTGCATTTGTTTTAGAAACTGTCGGAAAACTCCTATCAGGATTGACAATAAAATATGTCAGATGCTAGAACTTTTCAGGCGAAAGTAAAATGTTTTATAGGATAGGACCGTATTCTTGTAGAATAGGAAGTGAGGACGCATGAGTTGTCCCAGATGCCCCTGATCGGTGATAAAAAGCGACAGAAAGAAAAAGATGTCCCTGCTGAGATAGGTTTCTAGGTTTTCAAAAATGATGGACATTGACATTTTCCTGATCACTGAACAAGAAGATTGTTTCGTACCCATGCCAGTTAACAGTGGCAGTGGTTCTTGTACAAGACATCCATGTTCCTCCATTCATTCCAACCCTCAGAAAAATCGAATCCACATTCTTGTGTACAGCAATGCATACTTGCACAAGAATTCAGAAAGTCTAAACATGAAATGGTTTTCTAAAATATAAAAGTAAATGAAGTGATTCCTCTTCAGTAACCACTGCAAGGGCTGTCTGAGGTTTGTAATTTGTTATGAATAGGCGGTCACAGATATTTATTTAGAATTAACGACTATATCAAACGGAATTTGCAAACCGCAGTCCTGTTTTCAGACTTACGAGTAATTCTTATCATTTTATAGAAACGTTGACCCATACAAATCGATATCTTACGAAGCCATGCCTTGAATATGTTAAGTCCTGTAGCCAAACAAATTATTTGAATATTTCAACTTGTTACAATTTAAACATTTAATTTTAATTTTACTACTACATAAATAAATATATATTGTAAAGGTTACCTTTTGTATGTAAAAGCCAATAGCCTTAGACAATGCCCATATTGTTCTCAATCATCATGGGTTTAAAGATAAGATAACCAAACAAATACTAATATCTATTCATTCATTCAGAAATCATAAAAAAAATCTCCTGCATGGTAAATCTGGCTTGAAAATCCTGGTAATCTGAATGAGAAATGCTTCCTAGATTTTCTGGGTATGTTACTAACTGACAACTGACAGAAAATCATATTCAAAAACGAAGACAAAAAGTTAAAAAATATTTCACACATTCAAAATATTCAGATTAGAGCAAATAAACTCGCCTGCCACATCTCTGTCCCAGATTTTTTTCTTTGAATTCATGTGTCAATCATTTTTGACTGGATTTCAACCTTAAATGCAATGCAGTGATTATAATAAAATTGCAGTATGGAAATTAATATACAAAATTTGTATCAACCCTTTTCGCTTTGTGGTAGTTAAAAATCAACTGAAGCAATTGTTAGAGTATTTATGGCTGTTGCCTTTAGGTCAGAAATGTTTACTTAGGACTTAAATAAATGCAAAATTCAGAACCGAGAGAATAATTCATATGATTTGCATACGTATTTTAATAGAAATAAAACAAAATTGTAATTCATTCTTTTCAAAATATATGCTAGCCAACTATACTCATTTTATACTCAATTCCACGGATAGGAGGTGATAGTTGAGAGATAAATTCACAACGTATTTGCTTGAATAATTCTAATCGTCCAATGGATTTTCAATAGTAGCAGTCATCTTTTGTGCCTACATTTTATAGATAGTTAGTTAGTATAGGGATATCTTATGTCTGCGAATGCAAAAGTCCAGACTGCTGGACGCTCTGAAAAGGTATTTGATGCACTGGAATCCAGACAGACATTCTTCTTGCGACTTCAATTGCTACAATGACTGTACAAATTATCTTCACCCGTGTTCAAAGTATTCAATGAATTTTTTCTTGAACTGAAAAGATGAAATATGCATCATTCATATCAATTGACAACTGCCTAAAATATTACAATACTAATAATGTCAGCTATCATTTAAACTAAATCAACCACAAATCAAATGAATTATGGTATTAGTATAAATACCCGGATTTAAATGAAAATTAATGAAAACTTCTTATCATAAAATTCATATCCAAACTTTAAGAGTTGACTGGTCCCACGCCAAAGGAATACAAAATTAAAAAGTCATATTTTCAAGTATTTTTAAGTTGAAATTTTTTTTTTGCATAATTATGGTCAGTCAAAGCTGAATATAGATCTGAACTTGTTTTTTCGATAGGATCAACCACACCCCCACAATCGGGTTTTTTTAAAAATAATTTAAATTTTAGATTATTAATAGCGCCGAAGTTTGTTAGAGATTTAACTTGAAACTGAAAACTTAGGTTTTATAATTCGAAATCTACCTAATGGTAAAAAAAATTGTTAAATTTCGAAAAAAAATCGGTTTTTCAGTGCAAACTACAAAGTGAAATTAGAAGGTGTTCCTTGTACGAGTACACTTAAAGAAAAAAACCAGAAGTAGCGTTGGCGAATGGGAATAATTGGTATTTTTTTTATTTTGTACTCGTATAAGGAACACAGTTAACTTAAATTAACCGATAAGTGTGTTTTTATCAGGGCCGTATAATAATGTAATAAAATGTATAATATTGACAGATAAAAGAGCATGCGTAAAAGGGGGAGTTACAGCGCTTAACTTTTTTTCTATGTCAAAGCAGCGGCAAGTTGAATTTTCAAATTTTCATGAAAATATGACTTTTTAATTTTGTATTCCTTTGGCGTGGGACCAGTCAGTTCTGAGATCGTAAAACAAAGTACAGACTGCTACTCGCCATCTACTCGTACTACCTCAAAATTCTCAATCAATACCGCGAAATAAACTTTACAAATAAACAAAAGTCGTAGAAAGTGGAGAAAGTCTATAATTATTCTTTCACTTTTAAGATAAGCTCGGATTAATACTAATTGGATTTGATAATGAGTCTGTTTGCAAGAGGACTTCGGCTGGCTGTTTCATCAGCAGGAATCACAAAGTCTGGGGTCACCGGGACATTCCTAAACACTCAACATGTGATTGGACAGATAAATTATTTCTCCTCATCCCCCGGGGATAGCTCACCCTCTCCAGTAGCTAAAGAAGCGTTTGACAAATTAGTAAAGAATAATAAAGTAGTGGTGTTTATGAAAGGAGTTCCTGATGAGCCAAAGTGCGGTTTCAGCAACGCTGTTGTTCAGATCCTTCGTATGCATGGAGTTAGTAATTATGATTCACATGATGTCCTCCAGAATGAAGGAATTCGACAAGGTACTTCTTGACATTATTTGACATTGACTAATTATCTCGATAGTTCAGTTTAGTTCACAATGATAATAACTGCTGTAATTTAATCATTGTAGGAATCAAGGGATACACCAATTGGCCGACAATTCCTCAAGTTTTTATCAACGGAGATTTCGTTGGAGGCTGTGACATCATGATTCAAATGCACCAGAGTGGAGGTTTCTAACAATTTCATAGAATTGAAATAATTGAATAACTCATCGAAATTTAAACGGAGTCTAATTACATTTTTTATTTATATTTGTAGACCTCGTTAAGGAACTAGAGAAAGCTGGGATTAAATCTGCACTGCTAGACGCTGCAGAGAGCACAGAAGCGGAGAAGAAATAGCCGTTGTTGTCGATTCAATAATGGCCTAACCTTGGAAGAGGATTTAATATACAATATTCCTAGGATATTGTAATCGATATTAATAATTGTTGGCAAATCTGTTTTCCTTGTACAGTGTAAAGTTAGCAACAAACTAGTCGGTTTATTATTAAATATTAAATAATCAACAATTTAAATAAGTTACAAAAACAATTTTGACGGGTATGTTTAACGAAAGCCATATTCTTTTAAACATTGAGCCTACTTTATCGAAAATCAAAATTTGCCATTTAAAACGTAATTTGTTGTAGTTGAACTAAAGACTTAAGTTATGGACGGATTGACCTGAAAGACAGTAAGAGTTGTTCACGTGTGGGTGTTCGAGGAGTGAGATGAAGCATATTTTGAATTGGTCGAAGTGGTGTTTTTGAACTCAACTCAGATTCTCGAGAAGCATGTCGCGGCTTCTTTTGTTTTCCTTGAACAGGATGATCAGTATCCAAAAAAACAACTTCTTCTGCTAGGTTTTGGGAACCATTCGATAGATTAGGTAGATCTTTTTCCCTGACTTCTAAATTCTCGGGGGTATGAGACTCTGACGGATTTTCGCTATTTTCTTCAAGTTGAATTGGAGTGGCCCATTTGTTCCATGAATCCTGACTCTGACTTTCGACCAGTCTCTGTCCGTTTTGACTAGGTTCATCTGCAATGGCTACTTGTTCCTCGTCATCATGAGTAATCACAGTTTCAGAATCATTGACATTTTGAAGAAGGCTCGGACTTGGTTGATCAGCATCAACATTCTGATTGACATGTATGATGGGTTGTTCATTTTCAACGACTTGACTATTTCCAAATGTCTCGGCTAGTACTTCATGGTTTGGAGAATCTTGACTCTGAATTTCAGATAGATTCGGCAATTGGATAGCCTCGGATTGTGTAAGAATGTCGTTAATTGATTCAGCAAGAGCATAGTAGTCAAGGCCAGAGCATGGATCAGAAGCTGTCCTTTCAACCTCAAAATCATTGCCAAAAGAAGCAAAATCAGGGCTTTCTGATGTCTCTTGAGAAGCACCGGGAGTGGGAGGAATTGCCCAAACATTGTCATCATTTGAGAAGATTTCAACTGAATCTCCAGAGGGACTATCAGTCAAAAGAGGAAGTACAAGAGATGAGTTGTTATCGTTGGGTTTTACAATCGCTTCAAGTAGCTTCGAAAATTTTTGTCCAGCTTCTTCAGAAGAGTCGACCTATGAATTATAAGAACAATAAAATTAATTAACATCTTTCATATGTTAAATAGGCTCATTATTAAAGTTGAATTTTCATACCTCAAGCAATTCATAACACTGTTTGCGAAACGCATCGTTGAAAGTATTCATAATGATTGACTTTATTGAGTCCGATACCATCAGCAAACATTCCTCATGAGACAACGTATGATAACTCTTTGGTGCCGAACCTAAACTGAAAGGCGAGGGTTGTGATTGCGACAACTGCGAATCAGATGTTGACGGGGTGCTTTGTTGACTAGTCGCATCTGGATTATCGGAAAGTAGTATCGATTCAGAAAATGGATTTGAATTAGAGTTTTGTTGAGACTGAGATCCTCCATCCTCCATAATTGCAATTCAATCTATAAAATTTTCAAAGCAAATCATTACTTTAATAATTCCGTTTTCATACGCATTGTTGGAATGCTTTGATTCAAGATCAGTGAAAGTTTCTTTGTACAAATGTAAAGGGAAAGTTAGATTTTGGTGAAAGCACTCGATTTTTTTCTATGTGTATCAGCGGGAAGAGTTCTAATACAAAATCATCAAAAGGCGGATGGATCATTTGTTGATTGCAGAATTTATAATTCAAATTGCGAAACGTGATTAAATTATTAAATTGTAACTTGAGTTGTAGGCTGGGCCATTATATATTTCTGGTTACAAGGGCGAACATAATCTGACGTCCACAATGAATAACTTTGAAGCTCAGCGTAGCTCTAAAACGGTACGGTTTAAGTTTTGAATTTTTGATTTTGTTTTGCATTTAGTTAGAAATAGATTACGAGGTTTGTGATTAGTAATTAAATCTGCAAATTATGAAGGCATGCTTGATGATTTTGATTATTTTAAATTTTAAATTTCTTACAATTTCAATTCATATAATTTCTTGTTACCTACAACCTATGATTCAAGATTTGTGAAATACTAAAAAATTGGAAACGGATTTTTTACCTTTTGCTTTCACCTTCAGCTTTCACTCACTATTGCACTCAAAATGTATATAACCATAAAGTCTTATAGATAATTTATTTAAATTAGTTTAGAAATTTTAAAAACAATACAAATAGGAATAGCAAAATTGTGGATTTAGGAAAAGTCGGGAGGCAAGATTACTACGTTGACCTCTTTTCTCGGCGACAGGGAAAGTAAATAAGAGAACCGGAAGAAGAGAAAATCGCTTACATACTGAAATCGAGCGATACTGTTACCGTTTATGTTATGACAACTGCTGACGATTTTTTTTGCTTCATATTTTGTATTTTGCAAACTTGTTCTTTGAATACTGAAATTAAGAACTGAAAATGAGCTATAAATGAGATAATTTGACAATAAATTGACCCCTAGAAATGACCCAGATTGACCCACCTGGGTTTCTATATAATTATAATATAATGTAGAATCTTACATTTTTCAAAATCAATCCGAATCCTTGATTAAAATTTTAAAATGTCATATTTAAAGCGTTAAGAAACATAAACTTTTTTTTTATAGATGACTAAATTTTAAAATTGTAAATTTCACATCTGTTGCTGACATTTGATGTGTTTTTTGCCTATGAATTAGAGAACAGCAATAATTAATGATGATCATGCATGCAAAAAGACAAAAGAATTGTTGAAAATAATTTTTTTAAAACAGGGCGAGCGTTTTTTAACAAATGCAGCATTTACGTAGTCTAGCAGCACCACGTGGTAAAATATCCCAGTTCCCATCACATTGACCTCTAAATTCACGCCCACTTTGTGAGA